>SJYC01071911.1:0-32272 GCA_006408675.1 Madoqua kirkii
TCAGCTCCTGGTCTTGTTTTTGTTGACTGTATAGAGCTTCTCCTTTTTTGGCTGCAAAGAATATAATCAATCTGATTTCGGCATTGACCATCTGGTGATGTCCACGTGTAGAGTCTTCTCTTGTATTGTAGGAAGAGGGTGTTTGCTACGACCAGTGCATTTTCTTCGCTAAACTCTATTAGTCTTTGCCCTGCTTCATTCTGTACTCCAAGGCCAAATTTTCCTGTTACTCCAGGTGTTTCTTGACTTCCTACTTTTGCATTCCAGTGCCCTATAATGAAAAGGACATTTCTTTAGGGTGTTAGTTCTAAAAGGTCTTGTAGGTCTTCATAGAACCGTTCAACTTCAGCTTCTTCAGTTTTACTGGTTGGGGCATAGGCTTGGATTACTGTGATACTGAATGGTTTGCCTAGGAAATGAACAGAGATCATTCTTTTGTTTTTGAGATTGCATCCAAGTACTGCATTTCAGACTCTTTTGTTGACCATGATGGCTATTCCATTTCTTCTAGGGGATTCCTGCCGACAGTAGTAGATATAATGGTCATCTGAGTTAAATTCACCCATTCCAGTCCATTTTAGTTTGCTGATTCCTAGAATGTCGACATTCACTCTTGCCATCTCCTGTTTGACCACTTCCAATTTGCCTTGATTCATGGACCTGACATTCCAGGTTCCTATGCAATATTGTTCTTTCTAGCATCGGACCTTGCTTGTATCACCAGTCACATCCACAGCTGGGCATTGTTTTTGCTTTGGCTCCATCCCTTCATTCTTTCTGGAGTTATTTCTCCACTGATCTCCAGTAGCATATTGGGCACATACTGACCCAGGGAGTTCCTCTTTCAGTGTCCTATCATTTTGCCTTTTCATTATTCTAGAATGTCAATCTGTAAGGAATACTTCAGGCTTTCTAACACTTCTCATTTTTGGCTAGTCACTGTCCAATCTACCTCTAAAATAATGTAACAGCATTGGCCTTGTAAATATACTATTACCACCACAACTGGTATCATTTTAATTGGGATTAAAAGGAAATACACAGAAGTTAAATGAGCTGTTCAACCCCAACCTGAATATTAGTATCAGATCTGGGACTAGAAACAAAGCTTCCAAATTATTTATCTAGCTAGCATTAGTTCCACTAAACTGAGTTGTTGTTCCAGTTATATCTATTTCCCCTAAAGTTTTCTATTCTTTGTGTGTAGCCATACTTTTCTATTCATGTGTTATATTTCTCATCTACATCCTCCCACTGTAGCATTCCTGAGAAACTTCTTTTTATATGATTGATTAAATCGCACTTATCTGGCAGTTCCAAAACAGTAGCCTGCCTCAGAGTTACCTGGAGAGCTTGTTAAAACAAACGTCTGGGCTTCACCTCCAGAATCCTTAATTCAGTGTGTACAAAGTGATTTGTATTCATTGAATATTCTCAGGTGAGATCTAAGCTACTAGTCCCAAGACCACACTGAGAATCACTGTCTGTGTGTGCTAAGTTGTTTCAGTCGTGTCTGACTCTTTGTAACCCAATGACCTCAGCCCGCCAGGCTCCTCTCTCCAAGGGATTCCCAGGCAAGAATACTAGAGTGGGTTGCCATTCCCTTCTCCACGTGATGGGGTTTTTCAGGTGAGAATCACTGCTCTCGTCCAAATCCAGAGGTGGATCTTTTTTGTCTGAAGTTTATTTTTTAGCCAAGAAAATCTGGTCTGGATCCTGGATCTGGTGTTCTGTGGCTTTGAGCAAATTGCCTCCTCTGTTTAAGTCTCAGTTTTCCAATTTATAACATAGAATATTTATAAATACCTAGAGTGCTATATCATACAGTCGGTAGCACATAGAAAAGCTCCACTGGTTGTACGTTTCCTAGCTCCTCGCCCCTTTGTTGGCTTTCTGCTGATGTTCTACCTTTCCCAAGAAGGGAAACACAGTCTGGCTCTAGTCTTAGAGTCCTGACTCCTCTTGTGACTGGCTCTCCTTCAATGAGCTTGAGTTTGCATTTCCTCTACCAATTGCTAACAGACATATGGAGTCTATTTCTAGGAAATGTTATGCAAATCATCTCAAAGAGGGGGAAATATGATAGGCAAATTATGTCAATATTATCCTCAAAGCAGTGTTTTGGAGATAAAACCCATCCCATATGTTCTGCTTCACTTACTTTCAAATTTTTAACAGTTTAACCATAGCAGCTGCTCCTGATCACTAATTGCCTGCAACATTAAACAATGGATGTGTATCAGTTCCCAGACTTTTCCTTCTATGTCAACCTTAGAGCTTCCAGATATTTACAGATTTCTCCAGGTTGCTTCATTCTTCTCATGCTAAACTCTGTCAGCCTATGACTGAGCAAAGGATAGGATGGGATGGATCCAGGTGACCTTTGGCACAAACCTTGGTGAAACCAGAGCAGTAACAGATGGGGTTCCAGACCCAGAGACAACATGACTCCACATAGAGTCTTTTCATGACTCAAGGACCTTGACTAAGTTTCCATCACCACTTCTGGCTGACAGGTGCTTTTCCATGTGGATTTCCTGGGAGCTTCTTCATCAGAAACTATGTATAGCTGTGCATCTCATTGTCCCCACAAGGAACTCGGCATCCGCTGCTGATTTTTTTTTTTTTTTAATCTACTATTTCAAGTCAGTTTCCAAGGACTGTTGGTGTTTCCATTTAAGCTCTTGATTTTCTCTGTTCTCTGTCTCCACTGCTCCAGGATAAGCTATCATTTTTTTAAGTTAGGGTCAATATAATATCACCCTAACTAATATCTCCTGACTTCTGTTGAACCCCACTCCACCCATGCTTACCACAGCTGGAATGATCTAAGATACAAATTGTATCATATCATTCCTTTGAATCCCTTTCCAATGGCAAGACTCAGTCAAAACTAAGTCCAATCTCATTACCCTGGTTGATCCTAAAGCTGCACTGTCCAATATGGTAAACACTAACCACATATGGCTATTTAACTTACATTTACATTAACTACAATTTCATAAAGTTGGAAATGACATTCCTCAATCACATAAGCTATATTTCAAGTGCTCAGTAACCATGTTAGCATTTTGGGTAATGAAGATACCAAGATCACAAAACTTTTATTAGAAAGCATTGCTCTAAATGTTGAAAACTGGTTAACACTGTTTACTGTAATGCTGTGAATGGCCATCACATCAGGGGACAGTGCCTTCAGACACTGCTGAAGGGATGTAGACTGACGTGAGCATTCCATAGTGCAACCGTTCTTAATGGAATTAGGGATGCTTATCAGCTCCAGAGAACTGTCACACAACTCACAAAGAGTACACTCAAGGATGTTTGTCACAGCAGTATCTGGGCTAGCAGATTATGGAAGTCAACCACGTGTTCATGAGAAGGGGACTGATGAGCAAAATATACAAGATGCACACAGCAGAAGTGAAGCAGTCAGAAGCAAGTGACTAGATATACACATATCTGTCTTAAAAACATATTATATTCTTACTGTGGAATATGAGTGAGCAATAAAATAATAATTTTAAAAGTTCTAATACATGCCAAAACTTGGATGAATCTCACCAATATTAAGTTGAGTACAAAAAGTTAGACATAAAAGAGTACATACTTTATGATTCCATGTTTATGGAGCTCATTGAACATGCAAAATAATTTTGAGTAATTGAAATCAGAAGAGAGGTTGCCTCTAATTGTAGATTTACTGTAAAGGGACTGAAGGAAACTTTCTGGGGAGATGGAAATGTTCAATGTTTTGATCAGGGTGTCCATTACATGGAAATATACATCTGTCAAACTTCCTTAACTATATGCTTAAGATCTGTGTGTTTTACCATATGTAAATAGGCCTCAATAAAATTAGCTATTTTTTAAAAAATATGTAGTTTTAAAGGCAAAAAGATTAGTTTCAGATGAGATGCCCATGTATATATGCATTCAAAACCCACAATACGTATTTTGCAAAGTTACTCATAAACAAAAGGATATATAACAAAAACTTTGAATCAGTATTTTTGGTGAGGAGCGGGGACATAAATGCTAATGGGGATTAAGGATGAAAGAGATATAAATTAGGATAAAGTAAACTAGTAAAGTAAATTAGTAAGGGTCCTTAAATGTACCAGAGGTGATTAGCCATGTGTGATCAAGTATCCAACCTTCTGCGCATGTGAGCTGAGTCGCTTCAGACAAGACCAGCTCTTTGCTACCCTGTCAAATGTAGCCTGCCAGACTCCCCTGTCTATGGATTCTCTGGACAAGAATACTGAAGTGGGTTTCCACGTCCTCCTCTGGGGGATCTTCTCTACTCAGAGATTGAACCCACGCCTCTCACGTCTCTTGCACAAGCAGGCAGGTTCTTTCCCACCAGTAACACCTGGGAAACCCCAGCTTTCTCTACCTGAAGCCGCTAAGACCTTCACTGGAAGAGGGTCTCTTTCTTTTTCTCCAGGGGTGGCTGATCTAGGATTGTGTAATTCTTATCTGAAGTGGAGTTTGGAGCCTTGGGGAAAGACAGGGGATGAGGTAGAGAGGAGGGAAGGAGATAACAGTTGGAGGGGAAGAAAAAGACAGGGGGGAGCAGAGGAAGAAATGGAACATCTAGACTTTGAAATTTCAGAGTTTCTGAGCCAGTTCCATCTCTGGAACTTTCAGGAATGTGAACACATACATTTTCTTTTTTCTCCCCTTAAATCAGTTTGAGTGGATTTCTCTCATTTGCTCTCAAAAATGTACTAGTATCCTAAAGTAATTTAGTGTTTTAAAGAATCTATGTTAAGCCCTATTTTAGCATTTTAAAAACTGCTAAACTAGGAAATATTTGAACATATACATACATTGAAACATTAACATAAAGAATTCTCAGCTTGAACACGTTTTGGTAGATTGCAATAGTCTATATATTTAACACATTCAGTTCAGTTCAGTTCAGTTCAGTCACTCAGTCGTGTCCGACTCTTTTAGACCCCATAAATAGCAGCACGCCAGGCCTCCCTGTCCATCACCAACTCCTGGAGTTCACTCAGACTCACGTCCATTGAGTCAGTGATGCTAACCAGCCATCTCATCCTCTGTCGTCCCCTTCTCCTCCTGCCCCCAATCCCTCCCAGCATCAGAGTCTTTTCCAATGAGTCAACTCTTCACATGAGGTGGCCAAAGTACTGGAGTTTCAGCTTTAGCATCAGTCCTTCCAAAGAAATCCCAGGGTTGATCTCTTTCAGAATGGACTGGTTGGATCTCCTTGCAGTCCATGGGACTCTCAAGAGTCTTCTCCAACACCACAGTTCAAAAGCATCAATTCTTCAGCACTCAGCCTTTTTCACAGTCCAACTCTCACATCTATACATGACCACTGGAAAAACCATAGCCTTGACTAGATGGACCTTGGTCGGCAAAGTAATGTCTCTGCTTTTTAATATACTATCTAGGTTGGTCATAACTTTTCTTCCAAGGAGTAAGCGACTTCTAATTTCATGGCTGCAGTCACCATCTGCAGTGATTTTGGAGCCCCCAAAACTAAAGTATGACACAGTTTCCACTGTTTCCCCATCTATTTCCCATGAAGTGATGGCACTGGATGCCATGATCTTTGTTTTCTGAATGTTGAGCTTTAAGCCAACTTTTTCACTCTTTTCTTTCACTTTCATCAAGAGGCTTTTTAGTTCCTCTTCACTTTCTGCCATAAGGGTGGTGTCATCTGCATATCTGAGGTTATTGATATTTCTCCCGGCAATCTTGATTCCAGCTTGTGCCTCTTCCAGTCCAGCATTTCTCATGATGTACTCTGCATAGAAGTTAAATAAGTAGTGTCACAATATACAACCTTGATGTACTCCTTTTCCTGTTTGGAACCAGTCTGTTGGTCCATGTCAAGTTCTAACTGTTTCTTCCTGATCTGCATACAAATTTCTCAAGAGGCAGGTCACGTGGTCTGGTATTCCCATTTCTTAAAGAATTTTCCACAGTTTATTGTGATCCACACAGTCAAAAGCTTTGGCATAGTCAATAAAGAAAGAAAGAAATAGATGTTTTTCTGGAACTCTCTTGCTTTTTCCATGACCCAGAGGATGGTGGCAATTTGATCTCTGGTTCCTCTGCCTTTTCTAAAACCAGCATGAACATCTGAAAGTTCATGGTCATGTATTGCTGAAGCCTAGCTTGGAGAATTTTGAGCATTACTTTACTAGTGTGTGAGATGAGTGCAATTGTGCAGTAGTCTGAGCATTCTTTGGCATTGTCTTTCTTTGGGATTGGATTGAAAACTGACCTTTTCCAGTCCTGTGGCCACTGCTGAGTTTTCCAAATTTGCTGGCATATTGAGTGCAGCACTTTCACAGCATCATCTTTCAGGATTTGTAATAGCTTAACTGGAATTCCATCACCTCCACTAGCTTTGTTCGTAGTGATGCTTTCTAAGGCCCACTTGACTTCACATTCCAGGATATCTGGCTCTAGATGAGTGATCACACCATCATGATTATCTGGGTCATGAAGATCTTTTTTGTACAGTTCTTCTGTGTAGTCTTGCCATCTCTTCTTAATATCTTCTGCTTCTGTTAGGTCCAGACCATTTCTGTCCTTTATCGAGCCCATCTTTGCATGACATGTTCCCTTGATATCTCTAATTTTCTTGAAGAGATCTCTAGTCTTTCCCATTCTGTTGTTTCCCTCTATTTCTTTGCATTGATCTCTGAGGAAGGCTTTCTTATCTCTTCTTGCTATTTCCTGGAACTCTGCATTCAGATGCTATATCTTTCCTTTTCACCTCTCTTCTTTTCACAGCTATTTGTAAGGCCTCCTCAGACAGCCATTTTGCTTTTTTGCATTTCTTTTCCATGGGGATGGTCTTGATCCCTGTCTCCTGAACTTACCTGTTTCCATATAACCACAATACTGAGATCATACCAATTTTTTTCCCCTCAAACATTACCAAATACACAATATTCACCTTTCTCTGATTGCTTAGTAAATGTCATTTACCATGTTTTTTTTTTCAAAGAAGGATTTATATAATATCTAAAACAATTTGAGTAACACATCTCTTAAATTTATTTTAATTTACAACTTTCCCATCCCACTGTGTGTTTGTGTATGTGTGTGCACATGCGCAGGAGCCTGCATTTATGTGATGAAGAAACTTGGCACCTTCTGTAGAATTATCTTTTTCTGGATTTTTAGTTTGTATTCTTGCCTAATATCTTGCTCTGGCTCTATTTTTTTTTTTTTTTTGCCACACCTTTTCTTCCCCAACCAAGTATGGACCTCAGGCCCTCTCAGTAAAAGTGTTGAGTTCTAACCACAGCCAGGGAATTCTCAGTCCTACATTTTCTATGAGCTGATAGATTTTATTTTAATTTAGAGACAAGAATATTTTATCAGAGGTAGTCTATAGTTTCTGTTGTATATTAGAAGAAAATTAATGTCTGATTATATCTTTCCCTGTGATGTCGAGAGTGATCAGTACAGTCTGGTGTCTTCAGTTGGATACAAAGACATGATATAAATGAATTTATTTATAAAACATAGATGTCCTTATCAACTTTTAATCTAAGGTTTGAGAAGCCCCTGATGACCATTCATCGTTTCATTAAAGGTTCCAAAATGTTCATATTCTGTTACTCCTGTGTATAACAGTTGCAATTTCTCCATAAAGAAAGATTTCTTTCCAATTATTTGGATACATGAGGTACAGTTCTTATGGGAAATATAAGCTAATGCTTGATTCTTTCCCCAGGTTTAACCATTTTCAGAGTAAGTTGAAGCCTATAAAGGTAAAAAATGTGATTTTTGGATTTTGGCTTAAAAGTATGTTTATGAGCTCATGGATTATAAAATATTTTATATGTTTAAATTTATTTCACTTATTATTCTCTTTGTGGACCAAATGTCCTCTTTTTAGCCAATGGGAGCTCTTGAATCCTTTTGACACAGTCTCATTCATTGATAGAATTACCTTCAAGTGGGTAAGATGTCCCGGACTTCTCTCCTGTTTCTGACTCCAGATCTGGAAGTAATCAATTATTTCTCTGAGGTGCCCTTTTTCTTTTTGGTGGGAAATTCTATTTTGAAACAACAACCGTCTGGGGACTAGGGGTGATCATCGCTACCAATCATTACCAATCAAACCTTTTTTTTTTTTTTTCCAGAATTTTCAGTGATCAGAGCTAGAAAATAGACACATTTTAAAGAGGAAACCACATGGGACAATTTTTTATTTGGCTTAACCCTGTGATTTTAAATTTTTTTCTCACCTGCTGACAAAATTTTGATTTTTGACACTTATTTTCCTTCTTTAATACTAATGATAATATATTAGTATTAGACTAAGGAGGTCAATATTATTACTAACAGTATCATTGTTGAGAGCAGGGTTATTTTGGCAGTTTATTTTATCTTTGGTATATGCTACCTCATTATCCTATTTATAGTCAATTAAAATGAGTCTTCCATGTGTGGCTAAGTCACCAACTTTGTTACATATCACTTTTTGATGGTTCAGTGTTTGATTTTTATGAACTGTCATTTTTATATCTGATTTTTTTAAATTATTTAAAATATTTTCATGGCTTCAAATCCATGTTTACAAAATGAGGTACTTTCACACAGAGTTAGATTTTATTTTAACCTTTACCTGTCTTCCTCTTCCTTCCTATAGATAATGGCTTTAATTTGCTTATGTTTATTTATTATGCAGACACCACCCTTATGGCAGAAAGTGAAGAGGAGCTAAAAAGCCTCTTGATGAAAGTGAAAGAAAAGAGTGAAAAAGTTGGTTTAAAGCTCAACATTCAGAAAATGAAGATCATGGCATCCGGTGCCATCACTTCATGGGGAATAGATGGGGAAACAGTGGAAACTGTGTCATACTTTATTTTGGGGGGCTCCAAAATCACTGCAGATGGTGACTGCAGCCATGAAATTAAAAGACACTTACTCCTTGGAAGAAAAGTTATGACCAACCTAGACAGTATATTAAAAAGCAGAGACATTACTTTGCCAACTAAGGTCCATCTAGTCAAGGCTATGGTTTTTCCAGTGGTCATGTATAGATGTGAGAGTTGGACTGTGAAAAAGGCTGAGCGCTAAAGAATTGATGCTTTTGAACTGTGGTGTTGGAGAAGACTCTTGAGAGTCCCTTGGACTGCAAGGAGATCCAACCAGTCCATTCTGAAGGAGATCAACCCTGGGATTTCTTTGGAAGGACTGATGCTAAAGCTGAAACTCCAGTACTTTGGCCACCTCATGCAAAGAGTTGACTCATTGGAAAAGACTCTGATGCTGGGAGGGATTGGGGGCAGGAGGAGAAGGGGACGACAGAGGATGAGATGGTTGGATGGCATTACAGACTCGATGGACGTGAGTCTGAGTAAACTCTGGGAGTTGGTGATGGACAGGGAGGCCTGGCGTGCTGGGATTCATGGGGTCACAAAGAGTCAGACACAGCGGAGCGACTGAACTGAACTGATGTTTGTTTGTTATTCTGTTTTGATATATGTGCATATATGAATCTCAGATAAGACTAGGCTATACATGCTGTTCTGGACCTTGTCAAGCCTTATTTCAGAAATGAAGAATCCTTCCTTTGAAATATTCTATTTTCCTGCACCTACCCCAATTATTTAAGTAAAAGCAGGGGTTTACTTAGACCAAGTTTTATTAACAAAAGGTACACATAATTTGTAACCAATGGGAAAAGGACTTGAAAAGTTAAAAAGTTCCTTTGAAGGCTAACATCTATGGCTATTAAGACTCAGAGCAGGGTTTCTTTCCTCTTTGGAGCTGAACAGATTTTTAATGAAGAAAGTATAGGTTTTGCTAATGGAAATCGCCTTGTGTATATACTGAACTGGGTTTGTGGACATTAAAAGCTATTTGACATGCACTGATCTTCTACTAGTAAGAATTTGGGAATAGCAATTTCTTTCCTGCCCCTTTGATCTGCTCCCAAATCCCATGGTGGTATATTATGGCTGCAGAGAGCTGTAAATGTTAGCAAGTAGGAATCTGAAAGCCCTAAAAAAATGTAGTTGCAGAGGCAATTCAGACATCAGGTATTCTTCTCATCATTCAGACTCCGGTTTTAGAGCTATTGAGGGAATTCTGTCAAATCTCAAACTGCAGTGGATCACTGATCTGGTGTGAATACTCAAGTTACTCTGAATAGCTGTATTTCCAGCACAAGAAAGCAGCTACTCTTATTTTTTTCTCTCTCCTTAAAACTCAAAAAATACACACACACAAACATAAGTCACTGAAAAAGCATTTCTTTCTGAGGACAAATACAGTGGTTTTGAATAAGGAGGTTACCAGTCTAGATGAATTTTGATTCCCACTGTTCTCTCATTGAGGCTTCGCCGGTAGCTCAGATGGTAGAGAATCCACTGGCAATGCAGGAGACTGGGATCGATCTCGGGTCAGTAAGATCCACTAGAGAATGGAATGGCTGCCCACTCTAGTATTCTTGCCTGGAGAATCCCATGAACAGAGGGGCCCAGCAGCCTACACTCCACAGGTTGCAAAGAGTCAAGACACGACTGAAGAACTAAGTAGGCAGGCACGTTCTCTCACTGAGGGCCTAGTACATCCATTTGCAATTTGGGAATCGCATTCGGTAAGCGTTGTCGGTGCAGTCAATGACAAAGAGAGACACTGTATGCCTCCCACAAGAATAACTGTGAGGAATTTGGAAGATAATAAAGAAGACAAAGATACATATGGAAAATCCTATGTTCTCTTTCTCCTTCTTATAGTTTGTGTATAAAAGACAAATGCATACTTTATTTTTAGCTGTACAAAATAAATTGCCTTTTACTAATATTGTTACATTCAAACACACACACTGTATATTAAGTATTTAATTGTTGATGCTATTTATTGGGGTTTCCCATCTTCCACCATTCTGAATTATGAAAAAACAATATCTCTGTCGACAAAATGGAAGGTATTAATACTTGCCTCAAAGAGACTGGAGAAGGGGAAAGAGGGTGGTGGGGAAGATACACCTTTCCTTAAAGATCTTTGTCACTAACACTTAAGGACCTTTGTGACCTAAAAACCTCTGAGTATCTGTCTGCATCCTTCTGAGTAAATAAAACAGAAATTGATGTCAAAACAATTGGCCATCTCCATACATTCTAACCAAGTCAGTAATAACTCCAGAAGAGATGAGCTGCCTTTTACTGCGTCCTTTGGGATTCTCAAACTGTCTGGCAAAGTCTTTAAGCACCTTTTCTAAACTGACCTGCCCACACTCGACTCCCACTGCCTCCCTGCCTGCCCTCCCCAAACCACCCTTACGTCTCCAGAATCAGTGGAGATGCGTTCAGGAGAGACGGCTGAGCTAGGCGCTGAATGGGATTCTTGTCCAACAAACAGCATGCTGTGTGGCCCGAGGCCAGCCATTTTCCTCTCTGCATATCAGCTCCTCTCACCATAAAATGAGAGCCTTGGAATAGTGATCTTCACGGCTTCTTTCAACTCTGACATTTGGGGGGAATCTACAAAAATGCTCCAAGATATTAGAAGAGTTCCATTTAAACACCTGGCCACTTTAGAAGGGCTTTGCATATATATTGTATTTCACTTGCTAAATTGCCAAATAAATCTGACGTGAGTGATCCCCAAGAGGACCCAAGACCAAATTGCAAATGTCTGTTTGTGATGATGGAGGTCTTGTAATCTGAGCATTGATCCTAGAAAGCCTTTGGGTGCTTCTCAGAGTAACATAAGATTATAAAGTGATGTATTACCCACGAGAAATCCTTTTCCATTTACATTTCATTTTCCTCTGTGGTATTTAACTTATTTTTTTATTATATGCAGCCATCATAAATATTTATACTGCAATGTATGATTGGTCAATAAAGAAAAATCAATACTGGGTTTTTGCTGCCTAGAAAAGAGATTGTGCTTTACCTGATTCTAATTAAGAATGAATCTAAAAAAGAAAAAAAAAATCAAAGGTGAGAAGGTAAAATACGGAGCTAAGTGGAAAAAGGGAAAAGAAAATATATACTATTTTATATTTTAAAATATTATAGATATTTTACACTTACATTCACATTGATACACAAAAAAATCTCATTTAAAATTGTCTTTGCTAGTAACCCTCAGTTCAGCCTTCCTATAGTGCCTATGAACTACAGAAAATGATGAACTTAAACACAGAAAGCCATCACAGTTACTTCATTATGGTTTTATCTGTCATTATATATAAAAGAGATGAACTTGGAAGTAAGAAAAAAAAGGTTTGCTTCTCACTTTCATAAACCATATTTCAGTTCAGTTCAGTTCAGTCACTCAGTTGTGTCTGACTCTTTGTGACCCCATGAAGCACAGTATGCCAGGCCTCCCTGTCCATCACCAACTCCCAGAGTTCACCCAAACCATGTCCATTGAGTTGGTGATGCCATCCAACCATCTCATCCTCTGTTGTCCCCTTCTCCTCCTGCCCTCAATCTTTCCCAGCATCAGGGTCTTTTCCAATGAGTTAACTCTTCACATGAGGTGGCCAAAGTATTGGAGTTTCAGCTTCAACATCAGCCCTTCCAATGAACACCCAGGACTGATCTGCTTTAGGATGGACTGGTTGGATCTCCTTGCAGTCCAAGGGAATCTCAAGAGTCTTCTCCAACACCATAATTCAAAACCATCAATTCTTCGGTGCTCAGCTTTCTTTATAGTCCAAGTCTCACATCCATGCATGACCACTGAAAAAATCATAGCCTTGACTAGATGGACCTTTGTTGCCAAAGTAATGTCTCTGCTTTTTAATATGCTCTCTAGGTTGGTCATAACTTTCCTTCCAAGGAGGAAATGTCTTTTAATTTCATGGCTGCAATCACAATCTGCAGTGATTTTGGAGCCCAGAAAAATAAAGTCAGCCACTGTTTCCACTGTTTCCCCATCTACTTGCCATGAAATGATGGGACAGGACGCCATGATCTTAGTTTTCTGAATGTTGAGCTTTAAGCCAACTTTTCACTCTCCTTTTTCACTTTCATCAAGAGGCTCTTTAGTTCTTCTTCACTTTCTGCCATAAGGGTGGATTTACTATCAGCTCTATGCCAGGTAGTATTTTGATGTTTGTGTTCCAGCTGAAAAGAGCATGTTCTTTTTTTAATAATAGAAAGGGTAGACAAACAAAGAGGATAAATCCTGTTAGGTGATTTAAAAGCTTATGTGATAGTCACTGGATGTCTGTTTAGATTGGCCAGAGACATTTTTGAGACCTAATTTTAAGACTTAAAATCAGATCATCAAGAAAATTGCTACAATCCAATTGAGCAAGTCAAACACACAAGCAAGTGGTTGTGATATAAAACAAGAAGTGACCAGTGCTCAGAAAAACCCTTGCTATATTCAGTGGGTGGTTTTGAAGCATGCAGCATCAGCATTACCTGGGAGTAATGGGAGGATGGAAGATAGCATGGGAGGATAGAATATCCTACCCTAGATCTGCTTCATTTTAACACATTTTCCAGGTAATTCATATGCATGTGCACATTAGAACAATACTGCTCATTAAACAAACAAACAGGGAATTCAGAGGAAAAAGAAGTCATATCCAGCTTGCAGTTGGAAGGATTCCTTGAGGAATAATTATAAAAGCAGCCCAAGAAAATGAATAAGATGCCAGCCATGCTCTATTTATGATTTCTTCCCAGTGCTGTTTAGAGGGAGTCATAGCTAGACCATACAACAAGAGCCACCAGGCTAGAATTAACTGCAGCGTCAAAAAGAACAAAAATACTTCGGAGTAAATTTAATCAAGGAGGTGAAAGGTATGCACGCTGAAAACTGTGAACAGTGAGGAAGGAAAGCAAAGAATTCACAAATAAATAGAAAGCTATCCCACATCCATGTACTGGAAGGATTAATATTGTTTAAAAATTTCCTCCTACTCAAAGAGAGAGAGCCAATGCAGTTCCTACCATGCCTCTAACTGCATCTTTCAGGGGGAAAAAAAAAAACTCTAAAATTTACGTAGAACTGTAGCAGTCTCCACATAGTCAAATTAATCTTGCAAAATAAGAATACAGTTGAAAGCATTACCCTTCTTGATTTCAAATGGCATTAGTAAGCTATAGGAATCAAAATAGTATAGGACCATCTTAAAAAATAGACACGTAGACTAATGGAACAGAATCAAGACCCCAGAAGCAAACCTATGCATATATAGTCAACTAATTTTCAACAGAAGTACCAAAAATATACAATGCCAAAAGGATAGCCTTCAGTAAACAGTGCTGGGCAAAGTGTGTGAAAGTGTTGGTCATTCAGTCGTGTGTGACTCCTTGCAACCCCGTGAACTGGAGCCTGCTTCTGTCCATGGAATTCTCCAGGCAGGAGTACTGGAGTGAGTTGCCATTCCCTTCTCCAGGAGATCTTTCCGACAAATAGACTGAACCCAGATCTCCTGCATTACAGGCGGATTCTTTACTCTCTGAGCCACCAGGGAAGCCTCCAGGCAAAGTATATATCCACACACAAAAGAATGAAATTTAACCCTTATCTTATACTATGAGCAACAATCAACTCAAAATGGCTTAAAGTCTTAAATGTAAGACTTCCAAAAGAAAACATAGGGTAAAATCTCCTTGATGTTGGCTTTCACAATGACTTTTGGATGTGGCATTAAATGCCTGGATAACAAAAGGAAAAATAAACTAATGCAATTATATAAAACTAAAAAGCTTCTTCAAAAAAAAAAAAGGCAAAAAATCATTAGTAACTATGATTGTGAGAAAATATTCGCAAACCATACCTCTGAAAAGAGATTAATATTCAAAACCTATAAGAAGCTTATGCAATTCAATAGCAAAAACCCAACCAGTTACAAATGGGCAGAGTCTTCAAACAGATGTTTTCCCAAAGAATACATACATATGGCCAATAGCATATGAAAAGATGTTTTCTAATTATAATTGGGGAAATGCAAGTCAAAATGACTATGAAATACCTGTTAGGTTGATTACCATCTAAGAGACAAAGGATAAAAAGTATTGGCGGGAATGTAGAGAAAATTGAACTCTTGCATCTTTTTGGTAGAAAAGTAAATTGTTCCAACCACTATGGAGAAAGCATGAAGGTTCCTGAAAAACTTAAAAAACAAAACAAACATATAGTAATGATCCAGCAACCCCACTTCTGAGAATATATCCAAAGGAAATAAAATCACTATATTGAAGAGAAACCTATACTCCCATTTTAATCACAGCTCTGTTCGCCACAACCAAGATATGGAAACAACCTAAGTCTGCCTTCACAGATGAGTGGGTAAAGAAAATGAACTGCACACACTGATCTGGCCAGCCAGTTAGCTAGAACAGGATATTATTCAGCCGTTGAAGAGAAGGAAACCCCACCATTTGTGACAACATAGATGAATCTGGGCTTCCCATGTGGCATAGTGGTAAAGGACCTGCCTGCCAACGCAGGAGATGCCAGAGGTGCAGATTTGACCCCTGGATTGGGAAGATTCCCATGGAATGGGAAATGGCAACCCACTCCAGTATTCTTGCGTGGAAGATTCCACTGACAGCGGCGTCTGGCAAGCTACAGTCCATGGTGGTGGCAAAGAGTCAGGCACAACGGAGCACCAGAACAAGCTGAAGGAGATGACTCTGCAGGACGTTATGCCAACTGAAATAAGCCAGGCAAAGAAAAGAAGTGCACGATCCCATTTTTATGTAGAACCTCAAACGTCAAACATAGAAACAGAGAGTAAAATGGTGGTTACCAAGAGCAGAGAGGTGGGGAAATGGGGAGATATTGGTCAAATGGTACACATTTTCAGTTGTTTGGGATGAATAAATCTAAAGTTTTAATATACAGCATGATGACTATAGATAATAATACACTGATTACTGGAGATTTTCTAAGAGGGTGTGTTTCAAATGCTCTATGGTGGCTCAGATGGTGAAAATTCTGCCTGTTATGTAGGTGACACGGATTCAACCTCTGGGTTGGGAAGATCTCCTGGAGAAGGGAATGGCAACCCACTCCAGTATTTTTGTCTGGAGAATCCCAGTGAACAGAGGAGCCTGGTGGGCTACAATCCATGGAGTCGCAAAGAGTCAGACATGACTGAGCGACTAGCACTTATGTATTAAACAAGGGAAAAAAGAGGTAACTTAGTGGGGAGATATGTTAATTAACTTGAATGGAGTAGGAATTTTGCCTGCAAGGCAGGAGGCGCAGGAAATGCAGGTTTGATCCCTGGGTCAAGAAGGTCCTCTGGAGGATAAAACGGCAGCCCACTCCAGCATTCTCACCTGGGAAATCCCAAGGATGAGGAGCCTGGCAGGCTACAGTTCACGGGGTCACAAAAGAGTTGGACACGACTCAGTGACTAAAGAACAAGTAGGCCTTTCACTATCCATATGTATGTCCAATCATTACAAACACCTCAAATATACGCAATTTTTACCTGTCAACTCCCTCAAAAGGAAACAATATCTTGGGAATGTTTGGCCTTCCCATTCCTGGGATGGACATTTAAATTCCAAGTATAGAAGTTTTGTTGTGTAACAAGAATTTGGTGGTATCTTCCACTCTGGCAGTACATCATGTGTATTAAGAACGGTCTCTAAAATCTGTCTCTTTAGGGCAAAGCCATCTTGAGACATGCTTCATTAATTCCTGCACTATGGACTGCCTTTGTAAACTTGGCTAAATCAACTTGATATTTTATTAAGAAAAAGACAACTTATGTGTCTCATCAACATAGTTAGGCATTTTGGAAGGATCGCCAATTAAAAAGGCATAGTCTGTCATGTGGTGACTTCTGGATGTGTGAACCTGGAGGGGCTCTGCTACACAGATCATTCGTCATGTTGCACCTGTGTCAAATCAGAAGAAGCTCAGTGCAAATAAAAATGGACACATATGTCTATTTGTGTGTATGTGTGCGTATGCGTAGTGATGTAGAGGAAAGAGCACAGCCTTGAAAATGAGATCAATCGATTCAAGTCATTTGATTTCTCTAAGCCTCAGAGTTCTCCACAAAATGGGATTAATAAAAATTACTCCATAAATATGTCAGAAGAATTAAATGAGATAAATGGCAGTCACCTAGTCCCGTGCCTGGCGCAGTGTATGTGCTCGACGCTACTTTCTGTTTAATAAAAACGATACATTATCTATACACCTGTCCTAAGGGGAAAAAAATCCAGACATTATTATCTCTACAACTAGGAGACATTATTTAGAATCTTCACACCACAGATAATGAAAAATAAGATTTTTGATACTGATGTTATTACCACTGGAGTGGCAGGTAGATTTTGTTTTGGACAAATGCATGGCATAAATAGTAAATAGATTAATATACACTGAACAAATCAACATCTCTTGGGCTTTCCTTGTCATTAGGACACAATTCCACTTGGGAAAGGAACAGAATAAATAACGTTCTGTCAGTTCCTTGGTTAATTACTAGTGATCATGTCAGCTGTTTTAGGAGAAGATGTAATGGTCACATGTTCAGATGTAACTTTGCTAATAACCCTTTAAGAAAACCTGTTAATTATCTAATTTGTCTGGCAAATTAGGTTAAGACCCTCAATATACCTGCTACATTCTCCTTGTAGTTTAGAATGTTCAAAACTTATGAGAAAATATGATTGGCTTGATTTTTCCATTATGGAAGTATAATTCTTTATTCAATTCTACCCCACCCCCCACCCCAATTCCTAAATTATCTTTGATGAGGCATCAAGAAAGACAGGACTTTGGAGAAGGCCACTAGGGGTTACACTGATTGAATACTGCCATCAAAGCTAAGGAATCAGGAATCTTGAAGGTATATTCAGTTCTGGCACAGAAAAAGAGACAATGCATAGCAAAAAGGAGAAAAAGTGAAAAGGAACTGAAGACACATTCAGGTCAGGGTGAACATAAGCACATCATTCTAGCTTAGTTGCCCTCATCCAGCCAGCACTGGACAAGAACCTCAAGGAGTCAAAGTTTTATTGAAAGAAATTAAGATGACCGATAAAATGTCTCGGAGGTAAGAAGTGGTTAACAGGGAAAGAGTGGTGGAGTTCTGCAGGTATGTAGATTAAAAGACATTCTAGGCTCTCTTTTCTTTTTCTTTTCTTTTAGTCCCCTCCCACCCTATGCTCCTGCGTCACAAGACAGAAACACCTTGAAGTGGCTTCTTCCATGTTACATTCTTAGAGGGAAGGGAGGAGAAGTCTTGGCATTTCAGCCTTGCTTGGAATATGGCAGCAATGCCTAACCCATGACCTCCCTCTTGCCTCACTTGTGCACTGAAGTATCTAAAGTGAAGGTGTTCGTCGCGCAGTCGTGTCTGATTCTTTGCGAGCCCATGTACCATAGCCCAGCAACTTCTCTGTTCATGGAATTCTCCAGGCAAGAATACTCGAGTGGGTTGTCATTCCCTTCTCCAGGGAATCGAGCCTGGGTCTTCTGCATTACAGGCAGATTCTTTACTGTCTGAGCCACGAAGGAATCTGGGAAATATTTAGAGCATATGCTCATCTTCGGCCTGTCCTTCTCTGGACAGAAATAGAATCAAGTTGAGGAAGGATAAGGAGAGACAGGAGACCTGAGCTGGCATCAGGGAGATGTGAGCTCAGAGGACTCCCTGTCCCCTTTGCTGCAGGATCCTAGTCTGTTAATGGGTGTGAAGCAGTGCGAAGCGCCATGTCACAGAGCCACACACACCTGACTCCTGCCTGGATTTTCTGTGGAAGGATTCTAGCTTTCAGCAAAGTGGTTTTGTTGCACTCCAGGAGTTAAAGGCTCACCCTTTGGAATATTTTAGACCTGATTTTAATTCAGGGCCCATATCTTGTGAAAATTGAATAATCCTTCAATTGCCTTATTTCTAAGGTGTAGACAATAAGCTTTTCAGTGTTACTTGTGTGTGTATGTATGAAAACTAAATGAAATAAACACAATGCCTAATGAAGAGTAAGTCTCTGATGAAAAAACAGAGTCTTTTACAGAACCCACTTCTCTGTCTTAGGATCCACTAGTGTGGGAATTGGGATCTGGCGCTTCAGAAGCCTTTGTAAAACCATGAGATAACAAGTACATAGATGAAATCTGGGGTCCCTGATAGCATCACTGAACCACAGAACCAGCCCTGGAATTGTCAAATACCAGATTTTGTGATAAATCAGTTTATACATACATGCATGCTCAGTCACTCAGTCGCATCTCTCTATGACCCCATGGACCGACTCTCTATGACCCCGCGGACTAAAGCTCACAAGGCTCCTCTGTCTCTGGGATACTCCAAGCAAGAATACTGAAGTGGGTTGCCATTTCTTCTTCAGGGGATATTCCTGACGCTCGGTCAAAACTGCATCTCTGGCGTCTCCTGCATTGGCAGGCTGATTCTATACCACTGAGCCACAGTGGATCCATATCTGCATTATTTTAATGACTATTATTCAGAATTTGCTTACTTCTAATTGACATTCTAGATGGTACACAATAAGTGCCTAATTGTGGAGAGGTCGTGGTGAAAACCCAAGTATGGCCTTTTGAGATGACAAGTATTCAGAATGGTAGTTGTAATTTAGGTGCCGCATAAAGGCTTCATTTTTCTCCCTTTTCCCAACTTGACTCTGAGCTCCTTGGGAGCATTAGTTTCTGTCACCAGTGTCCAACAACTGAAGATAACAAACCATAAAGCTTCTTGCCTATTGACAGGAATCAGATTCACTTTTACAATGCAATTTTTTTTATAAAGTCTGACGAAGAGAGGCAGGTAAATTTGGGTTAGAATTCCAGTCTCACTCAGACTTTCTCGCTGTGCCACTTAGAGTAAGTCACTGATGCTCTCTAAATCTTACATTCCCCCTGTACAAAATGGGCAATACTTTCTATGTCTTGTTGCTATAGGCATTCCAAGATATAAAGGAAGTAGAAGATGCTAAAAATATTATAAAACTTTAAAGTGTGTCCCCACTCTGATTTATTACCCCAAATTTGGTCACTGGAACAAACTAGAAAAAGGAGGCTCCTCTTTAAGTCTACATCGCAAATGCGGTTGAGCTTGGTCATCCCTGCGCATCCTCTAGCATGCTTGGAGGCTTTGCTCCAACACATCTGGCTGTTTTATGACTTTAATCCCAATTTAAAATTCCACAATGCCTCACACAATCATTTTTCTTGATCCAGAAAATACTTTGCCTCAGACCAGATAAGGAAAGCAAGAGTCTGATGTGTAATCCTTCCAGTTGTCTTCTGATCTCTCTTCTGCTTCTACCAAGAGTTCAATACATAAGTCACTTCTCCACCATTAAAGCAAGGGGTTGTACCCTCAAGGCCAGTGATTCCTTTATTTCATAATGGTAAAAGCATTTTAGCAAGTAAGCTAGGTTTAGGTCTCTGTTCTGACACAGAGCAACTCTGGTATCCTGGGAAGACAGCTCACTGCACTACTGTCTTTTCATGAATAAAATAACATGGAAAATACAGGCTTGATGTGGGAATAAAATGAGATCATGCATGTGAAAGAAAGGTCCTGGTAAACAAAGACGTTCCGCACGCCATCATCTGTATTAAAAATCACATGATTTGTGAATCACTTCAGGGCCTGTTTCTTTTTCCACAAAAAGCAACTGGAACGATGGCTTGCAATGCACTGTAGGTGCTTCCCCTGGTTTTTCCAAGGAAATTTATTTTAAGAACACTTTCTTGTGTAATGAAATCAGTGGATCCAGACAGGGCTTGCAAAAGAACAATCAAATACCAGCTATTTTCTTTTTGCTCTTTTCTAACCAGGGCCTATAGAATCTTCTTGCAGAGGTACTCCTTGAGGCTAAAGAAGTAAATGTATGTAGCAGAAAATATAGGATGTGAAAAAAACACACCCACATGTATATTCCTTTCCTAGGATTGCTAAAGCAAACTGTGAAAACCTTGGTGGTCTGAACCAACAGAAATTTATTCTGGAGCCCAGGAGTCTGAAGGCTTGGCAGTGATGGATCTCTCTGGAGGGCCTGCGGGATGCTCTCTTCCATGCTTTTCTCCTCCCTTCAATGGCTGCCAGCACCCCTGCACTTCCATGTCTTATAGCCGCATCCCTCCAATCTCTACCTCTGTTTTCACATCATCTTTGAACAATGGTCTCCCTGCCTTCTTGTGCAGAGAAAGGCTAGGAGCTGGAACACAGAGATTATCTGGACAGTCACAAAATGATGCATGCAACCAGGCCTGGCTGTGTAATCCATGAGGCTTCATGTTCAAAATCAGGACAAAGATGCCATTAGGTACGAAAATATAACAGCTTCCTTCCGCCCACAGCCTCTCTCAAGCTATCAGAATGCTTTATGTCTGCTAATGAATGCTGCGCCCCCTCTGGCAGGACGACGCTCATCACTTGAGGGCAGACCTTCCTGGGTGCCCTGGGCTCCATCACACACTTGTGTGCACTCACCTGGCTCTTGGTGGGATGCTCCAGACTGATGTAGTGTGCCCTGACTGAAAGCTGAGATGCAACCTTCCTACCCAGGGGCCTCTGCTCCAACCACCAGGGGTGCAGGACCATCAGAGAATTGTGGCCTTCACAATGAGTCACATTTGGTACCTGAATCATGGGTGGGTGAAAAGTTCACCTCCACCACTGACTTGCCTGGTGCCTAAGACAGTAGAGAATCTGACTACAATGCAGGAGACCCAGGTTTGACCCCTGGGTAGGGAAGATTTCTGGGGAAGGGAATGGCAACACACTCCAGTATTCTTGCCTAGAAAATTCCATGGACAGAGGAGCCTGGTGGACTATACTCCACGTGGTTCAAAGAGTCAAACACAACTGAGTGACTGGCACTAACACCACTGACTCGCCTGTAGAATGGGCTGAATCCCTGCCTCCCTGGGGCAGGGAATGTTGCTGCCACACCCCTCGCAGATTCACCACAGAGCATATGTGCTCAACCCCGTGGCATCCTGCACTCGGGACCCACAGGAGGTAGAGAGCAACAGTGGGTGAAGGGCCTTAGCCTGCCCACCATGCTCTGGTCATCATTCTGGATGAAGGAGGCAGAGGGTGAGGCTGGGATGGGGCGGTCTGCTTGGAGCTCTGATTCCAAACTTCTGCTGTATCGTCCATCTTCCCATCAGACTTCCCTTAGACCATACAAGTCTGAACAAAAAAATTAAGGATTTCAAGGCAGTGGCTGGGGAGCATTAAACCTGGACTATGGGAGCCTTCTGAGTGTAAGGTCTTTGTGACTGCCCTGGTCCCACATCCATGGAGCTGGCCCTACTAGCAATGGAAGTATAAATTCCAGGAACTGATCTCCTTCGCATGTGACTTATTCAATCTTCCCCTCTCAACTAAAGAAGATGTTTCCCTGGGGTTTGGGAACGTTTCGAGAAGCCCGTTTCTACTCATCCTCCCATGTAAAGTTCTGGAAGGCTCTAGGAAGGACTCAGCTATTTTCCAAACTGAGATTTGATAGAAAAAAAGAAAAAAGATGATGTTTAGCTTCTGGAGGGACATAGGAAAGATTGTGAGGGTCCTGGCTTCCTCAGTAGCTCAGCTGATAAAGAATCCACTCTCAATGGAGGGACCCCAGTTGGATTCCTGGGTCAGGAAGAGGCCCTGGCAAAGGGAACAGCAACCCACTCCAGTACTCCCGGGCTTCCCTGGTGGCTCTGAGAGTAAAGAGCCTGTCTGCAGTGCAGGAGACTTGGGTTGATGCCTGGGTTGGGAAGATCTCCTGGAGAAGGGAATGGGCTACCCACTCCAGTACTTTGGCCTGGAGAATTGCATGGACTGTATGTATAGGCCATGGGGTCGCAAAGAGTCAGACATACTGAGTGACTTCACTTTTTTTTCACTTTGAGAGACTCTGAAACTACTTAGCCAACTGTGAGCTCCCTGAAGGTCACTGTGTGGCCTCATGTTTCTATGTGAGCTGTTTGTCATGGGACAAAGAGCTCATGATCCAATATAAGCGACACTTTCTTTTATACCAAAATTACTGTAGCATGTATTGTTCAGTTCACTTCAGTCACTCATTCATGTGCCATTCTTTGTGACCCCATGAACCGCAGCATGCCCGGCCTACCTGTCCATCACCAACTCCTGGAGTTCACCCAAACCCATGTCCACTGAGTCAGTGATGCCATCCAGCCATCTCATCCTCGGTCATTCCCTTCTCCTCCTGCCCTCAATCTTTCCCAGCATCAGAGTCTTTTCAAATGAGTCAGCTTTTTGCATGAGGTGGCCAAAGTGTTGGAGTTTCAGTTTCAACTTTAGTCTTATCAATGAAAACCCAGGACTGACTGGATCTCCTTGCAGTCCAAGGGACTCTCAAGAGTCTTCTCCAACACCATAGTTCAAAAGCATCAGTTCTTCAGCACTCAGCTTTCTTCACAGTCCAATTCTCACATCCATACATGACCACTGGAAAAACCATAGCCTTGACTAGACGGACCTTTGTTGACAAAGTAATGTCTCTGCTTTTTAATATGCTGTCTAGGTTGATCACAACTTTGCTTCCAAGGAGGAAGTGCCTTTTAATTTCATGGCTGCAATCACCATCTGCAGTGATTTTGGAGCCCCCAAAAATAAAGTCTGACACTGTTTCCACTGTTTCCCCATACTTGCCATGAAGTGATGGGACAGGATGCCATGATCTTAGTTTTCTGAATGCTGAGCTTTAAGCCAACTTTTTCGCTCTCCTCTTTCACATTCATCAGGAGACTTTTTAGTTCCTCTTCACTTTCTGCCATAAGGTTGGTGTCATCTGCATATCTGAGGTTATTGATATTTCTCCCGGCAATCTTGATTCCAGCTTGTGTTTCTTCTAGTCCAGCATTTCTCATGGTGTACTCTGTATGTAAGTTAAATAAGCAGGGTGACATTATACAGCCTTGATGGACTCCTTTTCCTACTTGGAACCAGTCTGTTGTTCCACGTCCAGTTCTAACTGTTGCTTCCTGATCTGCATACAGGTTTCACAGAAGGCATTTCAGGTGGTCTGGTATTCTCATCTCTTTCAGAATTTTCCACAGTTTATTGTGATCCACACAGCCACAGGCTTTGGCATAGTCAATAAAGCAGAAATAGATATTTTTCTGACACTCTCTTGCTTTTTCGATAATCCAGTGGATGTTGGGAATTTGATCTTTGTCTCTTCTACCTTTTCTGAAACCAGCTTGAACTCAGGAAGTTCATGGTTCACATATTGCTGAAACCTGGCTTAGAGAATTTTGAGCATTACTTTACTAGCATGTGAGATGAGTGCAATTGTGTAGTAGTTTGAGCATTCTTTGGCATTGTCTTTCTTTGGGATTGGAATGAAAACTGACCTTTTCCAGTCCTGTGGTCACTGCTGAGTTTTCCAAATTTGCTGGCATATTGAGTGCAGCACTTTCACAGCATCATCTTTCAGGATCTGAAACAGCTCCACTGGAATTCCATCACTTCCACTAGCTTTGTTTGTAGTGATGCTTTCTAAGGCCCACTTGACTTCACATTCCAGGATGTCTGGCTCTAGGTGAGTGATCACACCATCGTGATTATCTGGGTCATGAAGATCTTTTTTGCACAGTTCTTCTATGTATTCTTGCCACCTCTTCTTAATATCTTCTGCTTCTGTTAGGTCCATACCATATCTGTCCTTTATCAAGCCCATCTTTGCATGAAATGTTCCCTTGGTATCTCTAATTTCCTTGAAGAGATCTCTAGTCTTTCCCATTCTGTTGTTTTCCTCTATTTCTTTGCATTGATCACTGAGGCAGGCTTTTTTATCTCTCCTTGCTATTCTTTGGAACTCTGCATTCAGATGCTGACATCTTTCCTTTCTCCTTTGCTTTTCACTTCTCTTCTTTTCACAGCTGTTTGTAAGGCTTCCCCAGACAGCATTTTGCTTTTTTGGATTTCTTTTCCATGGGAATGGTCTTGTTCCCTGTCTCCTGTACAATGTCATGAACTTCCTTCCATAGTTCATCTGGCACTCTGTGTATCAGATATAGTCCTTTAAATCTATTTCTCACTTCCACTATATAATCATAAGGGATTTGATTTAGGTCATACCTGAATGGTTGAGTGGTTTTCCCTACTTTCTTCCATTTAAGTTTGAATTTGGCAATAAGGAGTTCACGATCTGAGCCACAGTCAGCTTCTGCTTTTGTTTTTTGCTGACTGTATAGAGCTTCTCCATCTTTGGCTGCAAAGAATATAATCAGTCTGATTTTGGTGTTAACCCTCTGGTGATGTCCATGTGTAGAGTCTTCTCTTGTGTTTCTGGAAGAGAGTGTTTGCTATGACCAGTGTGTTCTCGTAACAAAACTCTATTAGCCTTTGCCCTGCTTCATTACGTACTCCAAGGCCAAATTTTCCTATTACTCCAGGTGTTTCTTGACTTCCTACTTTTGCATTCCATCTTTTGGGGGTGTTAGTTTCAAAAGGTCTTGTAGGTCTTCACAGAATCATTCAACTTCACCTTCTTCAGCATTACTGGTTGGGGCATAGGCTTGGATTACTGTGACATTGAATGGTTTGCCTTGGAAACAAACAGAGATCATTCTTTCATTTTTTAGATTGCATCCAAGTACTGCATTTCGTACTCTTTTGTTGACCATGATGGCTACTCCATTTCTTCTAAGGGATTCTTGCCCATAGTAGCACATATAATGGTCATCTGAGTTAAATTCACCCATTCCAGTCCATTTTAGTTTGCTGATTCCTAGAATGTTGACATTCACTCTTGCCATCTCTTGTTTGACCACTTCCAATTTGCCTTGATTCATGGACCTGACATTCCAGATTCCTGTGCAATATTGCTCTTACAGCATCACACCTTGCTGCTATCACCAGTCACATCCACAGCTGGGTATTGTTTTTTTTGTTTTGTTTTTTACTTTTTTTTAAATTTAATACTTTATTCTATTATACAATACTGTATTGGTTTTGCCATACATTGACCTGAATCAGCCATAAGTGTACACGATCTCCCAATGCCGAAGCACCCCCCCCCCACGTCCCACCCCACACCATCTCCCCGGATCATCCCGTACACCAGCTCAAAAGAGACACATGTACCCCAATGTTCATTGCAGCATTGTTTATAATTGCCAGGACATGGAAACAACCTAGATGTCCATCAGCAGATGAATGGATAAGAAAGCTGTGGTACATATACACAATGGAGTATTACTCAGCCCTTAAAAAGAATAAATTTGACTCAGTTCTAATGAGATGGATGAAACTGGAACCGATTATACAGAGTGAAGTAAGCCAGAAAGAAAAACAATAATACAGTACACTGACACATATATATGGAATTTAAAAAGATAGTAATGATGACCCTGTAAGTGGGTATTGTTTTTGCTTTGGCTCCATCCCTTCATTCTTTCTGGAGTTATTTCTCCACTGATCTCCAGTAGCATATTGGGCACCTACTGACCTGGGGAGTTCCTCTTTCAGTATCCTGTCATTTTGCCTTTTCATACTGTTCATGGGGTTCTCAAGGCAAGAATACTGAAGTGGTTTGCCATTCCCTTCTCCAGTGGACCACATTCTGTCAGACCTCTCCACCATGACCTGCCCGTCTTGGGTGGCCCCACAGGGCACTGCTTAGTTTCATTGAATTAGATAAGGCTGTGGTCTGTGTGATCAGATTGGCTAGTTTTTGTGATTATGGTTTCAGTGTGTCTGCCCTCTGATGCCCTCTTGTAACACCTAGCATCTTACTTGGGTTTCTCTTACCTTGGACACGGGGTATCTCTTCACAGCTACTCCAGCAAAGCGCAGCTGCTGCCCCTTACCTTGGATGAGGGATATTTCCTCATGGCCGCCCCTCCTGACCTTGGACATGGAATAGCTCCTCTTGGCCCTCCTGCACCCACACAGCCACGGCTCCTTAATAGGGGGGCATTGCAACCCACTCCAGTATTCTTGGCTGGAGAATCTCTGTGGACAGAGGAGCCTGATGGGCTACTATGCATGGGGTTGCATATTAACCCTACAGAGGTACTCATATTGCTACCTCTACTTTACAGAAGAGAAAACTGAAATCAAAGGAATAAAGTGATCATCTCAGGCTTACATAACTCCTCTGGATCCTGAAACGCAGGTGTCCTGAGCCTCCAGTCCTTTGCTGATAAGACAAAGAGTCCTGGAAAATCTCCCTGTGTATAAACCTCCAGGAGGCTTTCTCTCCATCACTTTATGTCAGCCAGACTCTGACTCACAGCTGGAGAATTAGCCTCCCTATTATCTAGTGAATTCCATGAGTACACACTAAGTGTTGTTTTCTGTAACAGACTGAAGTCTCTCCCTGTCTCTTTCTTCCATTGTTGTTGCTGTTCAGTCGCTAAGTCATGTCCAGCTTTGTGACCCCATGGACTGCAGCACACCAGCCTTCCTTGTCCTTCAGTAGCTCCCAGAATTTGCTCAGATTGATGTCCATTGAGTCACTGATGCTATCTAAGCATCTTATCCTCTGCTGCTCTCTTCTCCTTTTGCCTTCGATCTTTAAACATCAACTAGTTTTCCTTAGAAAATTGTGCCCAGGTTACAGGAACTTCTGCTCAGTTTTGTGTAGATGCTTTGATATGCCCCAAACTCAATGACCTTCCTTCAATCCCTGGGACTTTGGGAACAGCCAACCCACATGTGGTAGGAAGCAGGGCAAGAGGGAAGGAGGAATGTGATGGAGCACAAACACAGCACAATGTTTTCTTCCTGAGAAACTTCATCAAGGCTCTGATTCCAGTGACCTCACCTTCAAGCAATGCCAGTTTCTTTGCTCTAAATCAAAGTTCACTTGCGGTGGTTCACATGTTTTGAGTCGAATGAGCCTACAGCTTCTGATGTTGCAAAAGAAATCCTCTAGTTAGTCAGCATCTGTTCTTTGAAATCAGGACAATCCATGACCCTGACATGCTTGACATGCTTGCTGACATGTTTCAGTGCAGAAACCTGAAGGATGTTGTACATGGGACGCTAGTCTGTCCACATGGTAAGCCTCCTGCAAACAAGGAAACGTATTGAAACCTAGCAAGGCTTGTTCTGTGCGCTCATTTCAAGTACATGAAACTAATTATATAAACAGGCTCTCAGGGTAGCTCCATGCTTCCATTCTCGTCCCTTCATATACCTTCTCTGCACATGTTCTTCTAGTGCTGACTTTTCAGAATTAGAATATAATCTATGTGATTTTGGTGTCTCCAAGGCAATTCATAACCTGATCCCTGGTTGCACCTCTGACTTCTTTTATAGCAATTTCCAATACTCATTCCCATACAAGTTACTGTAGCTTTCTTGCTATTCCTAAAACATATTTAGGATTCTCTGAAAACACGGTTGCCTTTCCAACTGAATGGAAACTCCTTCCATGAGTCTCATGGCTCGTTTCTTCAGCCCATTCAGGTTTCTGCTCAAATATGATATCTTAAGAGAATCCAGATAATATCATGGTGGTCTCTGATACTCCTATAATGGCTAATTTCATGGTCAACTTGACTGGGCCACAGGGTGCCCAGATATTTTCTTAAACACTATTCTGAGGGCATTTTTGGATAATATTAACATTTAAAACTGAGCAAAGCAGATTGCAGAACCAGAGATGGAATTGGCAACTTCTTTGGATCATAGAAAAAGCAAGGGAATTAAAAAAAAAATATATATATATATATATACTTCTGCTTCATTGACTATGATGAAGTCTATCACTGTGTGAATCACAGCAAACTGTGGAAAATTCTTATGGATGGGAACACCAGACCACCTTACCTCTCTCCTGAGAAACCTGTATGCAGGTCAAGAAGCAACAGAACCAGACATGAAACAATGGACTGGTTCAAAATTGGGAAAGGAGTGCATCAAGGGTGTATACTGTCAGCTTGCTTATTTAACTTATATGTAGAGTACATCATGAGGTTTCCCTCATAGCTCAGTTGGTAAAGAATCCACCTGTAATGTAGGAGACTCTAGTTTGATTCCTGGGTTGGGAAGATCTGCTGAAGAAGGGATAGGCTATTCACTCCAGTGCAAAATGCTAGGATGGATAAATAACAAGCTGGAATCAAAACTGGTGGGAGAAATATCAACAACCTCATACACGCAGATGATACCACTCTAATGGCATAAAGTGAAGAGGAATTAAAGAGCCTTTTGATGAAGGTGAGAGAGGAGATGGAAAAGCTAGCTTAAAACTCAGCATTCAAAAAACTAAGATCATTGCATCCAGTCCCATCACTTCATGGCAAATAGATGGTGAAAAAGTGCAAACAGTGGCAGATTTTCTCTTCTTAGACTCCCAAATCACTGCAGATGGTAAGTGCAGCCACAAAATTCAAAGACACTTGCTCCTTGAAAGAAAAGCTATGACAAAAATAGATAACATATTAAAAAGTAGAAAAATCATTTTGCCAACAAAGGTCTGTGTAGTCAAAGCTGGTTTGTTTGTTTTTTTCCAGTAGTCATGTACGAATGTGAGAGTTGAACCATAGAAAAGGCTGAGCACTGAAGAACTGATGTTTTGAAATCGTGGTGCTGGAGAAGATCAAGCCTGTCAATTCTAAAGGAAATCAACCCTGAATATTCATTGGATGGACTTATGCTGAAGCTGAATCTCCAGTACTTTGGCCACCTGATATGAAGAGCCAACTCATGGGAAAATACCTTGATACTGGGAAAGACTGAGGGCAAGAGAAGGGAGTAACAGAGGATGAGATGGTTGGATGTCATCACTGACTCAGTGGACATGAGTTTGAGAAAACTCTGGGCAATGTGAAGGATAGGGAAGTCTGATGTGCTGCTGTCTGTGGGGTTACAAAGATTTGGACATGACTTAGCAATTGACCAATAGCAAATCAAATTGCTCTCCTTAACTCGGGTGGGTCTCATCAATCAGTTGAAAGCCTGAATAAAACAAAAAGGCTGACCCTCCTTGATAAGAGAGGAAACTTCTTTTCTAATAGTTTTTAAACTGGGATATCAACTGTTTTCCTGCTTGATATTCTTTGAACTAGGGCATCTAATTTTTTTGTCTTCAGATTCAAACTGAAACATTGTCTCTTCCTGAGTCTCAAGCCTGCTGGCCTACTAATTAAAACTAGGCTACTGCTTACCTGATTTCAGGCCTTGAGACCAGACTGGAACTAAATCATTGACCGTTCTGGGTCTCAAACTTGCTGACTTATTCTGCACATCTTAGACTTGGTTGGCCTCCATAACTGCGTGAGCCAATCTCTTATCATCATCCATTCTATTTATTCTGTTCTTCTAGATAACCCTAATACAAATACCAAATTAAGAGTAAAGTAAGAGAAAATGTAGCAAATTTAAAGGGTTTTTAGTTAAACACCAATGTACTATCAGATGTCTAGATTGCATTGTTAACATTTTACATTACTTGTCTCCTGTGATATGAACTTGAACACCTCAAAGAAGTCTAAGAGATCATCCAACAACTGTGACAGTCTAAATTTATGCCTCTTAATGACTCTAAATTCACCTTTAGTGTCAACTTATTGCTTATACTGTTTGTCATTTAAATATTAAATTACTAAGAAAGTATCTTTTAAATGCCAAACCATAAGCTGAATATTTAGAACAAAGTAAATTAATTCCTCTTTGCCAATTTTATATAAACTTAAATACATTTTTATAAAATATTTTTGCATTGATATGCTTTATTAGGATTTCACTGAGTCTATTGATCAGTTTGGGAGTATTGACATTTTAATAACATTGAGTGTTTGACCCACAACACAATATACTTCTATATTTATTTGAAGTGAAGTGAAGTGAAGTTGCTTAGTTGTGTCTGACTCTTTGCGACCCCATGGGCTGTAGCCTATCAGGCTTTTCAGTCCATGAGATTTTCCAGGCAAGAGAGTGGAGTGGGTTGCCATTGCCTTCTCCAGGGGATCTTCCCAACCCAGGATCGAACCCGGGTCTCCCGCGTTGTAGGCAGACGCTTTACCCAGTTCTTATTTAATTTTCTCAGCAATGCTGTGGAATTGGCAGCATACAGGTCAGATTCATTCCTAAGTACATCAGATTTAGTCTGTTAATATGAAGAATTGTATTAGTTTCCTTTGAAATGTTAAACTAACCTTGCATTCCTGGGATAAATCTTACCTGAATATTGTACATTATCTATGTCACATATTATTTTTTTGATTTACTAAAAGTTTATTTAGAATTTTGCATTTATATTCAGAAAAGATACTGGAATATATTTTCCTTTTATTTGTAATGCACTTTTATTTTGTTATTTTGGTTAAAAATAGTGTTTGGCTCATAGAATGAGTTGGGCAATAGTCCCTCCTCTACACTTTTCTGGAAGAGGTCAAGTAGAATGGAATATTGTTCCCATAAATGTTTGGTAGCATTATCAGTGAAGGCATTGAAAACTGGGATTTTCCCTGTGGGATTTAAGTACAAAGTCAATTTATTTAATAGACAGAGATTATTTACTTTAGCTGTTTCTTCTTGAATGAACTTTGGAAGTTTCTGTCTTTCAGGGATTTTTTTTCCATTTCATTTAGTTGTTGACGTTTTTAGCATTAAGTGGCTGTAATATTTCCTGATTAACCTTTTAAAAGTTGTAGAACGTATAACGATGCCAGCTCTCTGATCCACAAATGATAACGTGAATCCCGCCTCTCTCAGCAGCTCATGGTCTCTCTGTCTCCATCTGTCTCTCAGTCGCTCTCAATTAGTCTTAAAAGTTTGGAAGTGAAAATCGCTCAGCCGTGTCCGACTCTGTGACCACATGGACTGCACAGTCCATGGAATTCTCCAGGCCAGAATACTGGAGTGGGGAGCCTTTCCTTTCTCCAGGGGATCTTCCCAACCCAGGGATCAAACCCAGGCCTCCTGCATTGCAGTCAGATTCTTTACCAGGCTTTCCTAAAGGCTTTCAACTAGCCATACCAGTTATTAATTTTATTGATTTGTAAAAGAATCAGATATTGGGTTCAATGATTCATCTCTACTATTTTTCTATTTTCTACTTTATTGATTGCTGCACTAGTTTTTAATGTGTCCCTTCTCCAGTTGACTTTAGATTTAGTTTATTCTTCTTTTTCTAGTTTTTAAAAGTGGACATGGTATCATTGTATTGGGATCTTTCTTCTTTCCTAATAAAGATATTAATGCTATAAGTTTCCCATAAAGAACTGCATTAGCAGTAACTCACATATTTTGATATGTTGTTTTTATTTTTATTAGTTCATTTTTTTCTAATTTAATTTTTAATTTTCTCTTTGTCCTATGGTCACTTAGAAGTGAGTTATTTACTTCCCAAAGTTTTCAGTTTTTCTG
>SJYC01071913.1:0-20845 GCA_006408675.1 Madoqua kirkii
CAAGGTGACAGTACACAGCCTTGATGTACCTCTTTCCCAATTTGGAACCAGTCTGTTGTTCCATGTCCTGTTCAAACTGTTGCTTCTTGACCTGCATACAGATTTCTCAAGAGGCAGGTTAGGTGGTCTGGAAAATTTAAGAATTTTCCACAATTTTATGTGACCCACACAGTCACAGGCTTTAGTGTAGTCAGTGAAGCAGAAGTTTTTCTGGAATTCTTTTGCTTTTTCTATGATCCAATGGATGTTGGTAACTTGATCTCTTGTTCCTCTGTCTTTTCTAAAACCAGCCTGGACATCTGGAAGTCCTCACGTCATGTACTGTTGAAGCCTGGCTTGGAGATTTTTGAGCATTACTTTGCTAGCGTGTGAGATGAATGCAATCATGTGGTAGTTTTAACATTCTTTGGCATTGCCTTTCTTTGGGATTGGAATGAAAATTGATCTTTTCCAGTCCTGTGGCCACTGCTGAGTTTTCCAAATTTGCTGGCATATTGAGTGCAGCACTTTCATAGCATCTTTCAGGATTTGAAATATCTCAACTGGAATTCCATCACCTCCACTAGCTTTGTTCATAGTGATGTTTCCTAAGGCCCACTTGATTTTGTATTCAAGGATGTCTGGCTCTAGGTGAGTGATCACACCATCATGATTATCTGGGCCATGAAAATCTTTTCTGTATAGTTCTTGTGTGTATTCTTGCCACCTCTCCTTAATATCTTCTGCTTCTCTTAGGTCCATACCATTTGTGTCCTTTATTGAGCCCATCTTTGCATGAAATGTTCCCTTGGCATCTCTAATTTTCTTGAAGAGATCTCTAGTCTCTCCCATTCTATTGTGTTCCTCTATTTCTTTGCATTGATCCCTGAAGAAGGCTTTCTTATCTCTCTTAGCTATTCTTTGGAATTCTGCAGTCAGATGGATATAGCTTTCCTTTTCTCCTTTGTCTTTTACTTCTTTTCTTCTCTCAGCTATTTGTAAGGCCTCCTTAGACTACCATTTTGCCTTTTTGCATTTCTTCTTCTTGGGGATGGTTTTGATCACCACCTCCTATACAATGTCACTAACTTCCATCCATAGTTCTTCAGGCACTCTATCAGATCTAATCGCTTGACTCTGTCACTTCCACTGTATAGTTTTAAGGGATTTGATATAGGTCATACCTGAATGATCTAGCAGTTTTCCCTACTTTCTTCAATTTAACTCTGAATTTTTCAAGAAAGAGTTCCTGATCTGAGTCACAGCCAGTTCTTGGTCTTGCTTTTGCTGATTGTTGAGAGCGTCTCCTTATTGGTTACTTACTTTACATATAGTAGTGCGTTTGTGTCAATCCCAATCTTCCAGTTTATCCTCCCCCTTCTTATCCCCTGGTATCTATAAGTTTGTGTTCTATATCAATAACTTTGCTTCTATTTTGTATACAGATTCTTTTCTACTTTTTTCTTTTTTTTAGATTTCACAAGTCCAGGTAATCTGAAGGTATAGTCAGGTTTGGGAACACTGAATTAAACATCAGGAGGAGGGCAGTGAGCAGAGTAAAAGTGATTTGAAAACTTCATCAGGGTTCATCGTTGAAAAAGTCATCAGGGTTCTGATTTCACTGAGATCTGAAAGCCATGTAAATGAGTAGGATTTAATCTAGAGGGTGATTGGAACCACTGATGTTTTAAACAGAGAAGCAACAAAATGCCATTCCCATTTGAATCTGCCATACGGAGAACTCATTGATCAACAAAGAATAGCACTATTAAGAAGCCAGTTGCAAAGATAATAGTGGTAACATATACAACCAGAGATGGAAGAAAAATAAAAGTATTTGAGAATGTTAGGTGTTAGGAGTATAAAGACTTGGGAAATGATTCTTTGTGAAAGGTACTTCAGAAAGAGGACTCAAGAATAATTCCCCACATTTTTGTCTTGCTTTTGTCACTCATTGAGATAAGTCAACATGGATAATGGAGGAGATTTGAATAGAAATTATTAAATATTGAGCATTATGGTTAGGAGTACTTGTGGGATATTCAGGTAGAAATATTTGAGAGGCACCAAGCACACAAGTTGGGAAGATCCCTTGGAGGAGGACCTGGCACCCCACTCCAGTATTCTTGCCTGGAGAATCCCATGGACAAAGGAGCCTGGTGGGCTACAGTCCTCAGGTTTGCAAAAGTTGAACATGACTCAAGGAACTTAGCACAAGTACACAAGAGTGAAGCCCTTGAGGAAAGCAACCTGCCCTGGGTCTATGGAGTTAGATGTCCTTTGCAGTAGATGGGGATTGAAACCCTGTTTTCTGGTGATGTTTCTGGTGGTTGGCTGGGTATTTGATTGGTTTTAAGAATTTGCTTTTGGAATAAAAAACGTGTAAGTAAAACTCAATCATTCTGCTGTATACCTGAAAGAAACACAACATTGTACTGTAATAAAATTAAAATTAAAACAAAAAGAATTTACTTTGTTTGATCAGATTTTATAATTATTATTATTTTGGTATTTGCTTGCCTGGTTATTACTGCTGTTGGAGAAAAATATTCTAAAAGAGGAGAGCAGACAGGGTTTATAAAATGCACCTGCTTGGAACTTGTTGCTCTTTTGTCAGTTTCTGTTATTTTTGTTTTCTTTGGAGAGAGAAATAATTCAAGCTTATTTATAAGTTTACTCATGCTTTAAAGTCATCTCCTATATAATACAGGTGAAATGGTAAATACTAAAAAAATAAATTTTTGTGGCAGGAAGATACATGTGGGTCATAAATATATACATTCAATCTGGTCATGGTGGAAGGTAAGAATAAATTTCAAAAATTAATTTTTGTTCTCCTAGCAAATGCTTCGAAGTAGAAGGGCTTATTCTGTTTTTGGCCACAAAACCAGTGTTCACTTTCTATTACTGTGGGTACCATTAGATATTTTGCAAAAGAATACCATAAATTGGGTTCTGTGCCTGTGGCCGAGAGTTCAGCAGATAACCAGCTCTCCTGATGCTTTCGAAAGTGCTCTGAGAAATGCCCAAACAATATTTGAGTAGTTGTGATGATGTGGGCAATTAAAGACTACTAAATCTGACAAAAATTTAGTGAGGTGGAAATAAAACATGTTGAGTATTTTGTGAACTATTTGGTGAATATTTTGTGTAATCCTAATCACATTAAATACTCTCATTTTACATGTGGGGAAATTGAGTCTAATGAGGAGAAGTCACATGCCTGAGGGTGCAGAGCAGGGATCAAAGCAGGATCTGTCTGGATCCAATGTTCTCATTATAAATTTCCTAAACTGGGAAGAGTGGGTCTAACTTCCAAGCACAAATGAGAATAAAGAACAGTATACAAATGGGATTTAGTTGGCCTCAATTGGGCCAGATGATGGACTGTGGGACACAAAAACTTTTGTTATTTTAGTTACGCTATGTAGGACAGCACTCCCACTGAGAATTTTTCCCTCCACATACGGTTGTAGAAAAGAGAAGACTTTGCACACAATTACATTAGTACTTGATGTTGTCTAATGTGAATTTGGAAATGGAAAAATTAGATTAAATCAGTAAGTGAGGCCTACTCACCTACTGGGTGAGACAAAGAAAGTCAGGAGGTAGAAGAAAGGAAGTCCGAGGGTGGAACAGGCTGTCCCTTTCAAGCAGAAACACTGAATTTCTTTAAACTAGTGGACCTCTTGAATTCCCCAAGAGAGGAAACAGAGCTAAAAGGGGAATATAACCCTTCAGATGGAAAGAAAACATATGATTCCAGCACATTTGTTTAGTCTTTCTGCAACTCAGATAAAGCAAAAAGCTCATTAATTTAGAATTGGTGATAATTTGTACAGGGCCTATTCTGAAGTTTACCTTTGCTTTATCTGGCTAAAAGGATTTGGAAAGCAAATTAACAGTGTAAACAGGATGGCAGGCAGCAATATTTAACCTCTTTAAGAGAGCAAACTTTCTCCCAATATCTTTAAGACACAATTTATACATACAGAGATGACATGCTAGTTATAGATTATTTTTATCTACTGTGTGTAGCAAGACCCTGGTGATTTCTACCTAGGACACTTAGCTTAGTTTGACCCAATGTGTGTGTTTCTAAAAGAAGTGAATTTGCATTGAGTTTATAACCATCATACTTTTAAAATATTGATACTAACTTGGACAGGGTTTGAGTATGATAATTAGTTCCATTTAGTAACCTCTGACTTTGTTTCTATCAAGCAAGAAACACAAGGTTTTAAGCAGCATGTGGTATAGAACCAAGAGTGGGTATAGAAACCAAAGTTCTTGAGTTCAAGACAATGATCTCGTGTTAATTTGAGCTATGTCTCCTTGAATACACTTTAGATGGGGCTTAATCTTCTTTTTAGAACCATCTTAAATAGAAAGAAAGAGAGTTCTGCTGTTAGACTCACAGGGTAAATCAAACATGAGTTTTGCTAACAGATATGAAAGTTCATAATGAGGCAGTATCAGAATGCAAAATAATTCTATTAGCACATTCAGCATTATTAAAGACTGAATGCTGAAACCAAGAGAAGGACTCATAGACCAACTCGCTGCTTTTTCCAGGAATTCCATTGTTTGGCCATTTCTTGCTAGCATAAACTCTTAGCTGAAAGCTCACATCTTTGGAGTAGTTAGCTTCATTAGGCTATTATTAATCATTGCAACCTTCATTAAGAGTCAGTCAGTCCAGTGGGGCTCCACATTCTCACTGCACAGGCCCCGGGTGTGATCCCTGGTCTGGGAACTAAGATCCCACAGGCTGTGTGTTGTGGGCACAAAAAAGAAGACTTCTTTCAATTAGGGAGTCTAGGTGCCTTTGCCTTCCTCCTGCTCCTCTACTTGGCCTCCTTTTCTATATAAAATTGGCCCTCTTTAATTTTGTACGTGTGCTTTGCCATAATTCTATACTTGCGGCCTAAGGTGCCTTCATTAATCTCCCTGTATATTTCTGTATCCACACCAATACCATGGATTCCTTTCTTCCTACCTTATGTCTAATTCATTCCTATGTCCAAAGTTCTTGGCACATAGAAGGCACTCAATAGAGTCTTAATAAACGAAGAACTGAATAAGAGAGAAAGATGACATATAGAAGGTGAATGGGTAAGAAAGGCACAGGATCGTGGTTCTAACAACTCCTTAAACCCCATCTGAAGAAAAACGCTCCATTTACAGAATGTACATTTTCTGCCATGTGGTCTCTTGACCACAATTTACTGGATTTATAGTGGGTACCAGATCTAAGAGCAGACACATCCATAGGTTAGCTAAACAGCCAGGATGTGCCCACATGACATCCTACTTGGCCGTGGCCTTAGACAAAAGGACAGGAAGTGGCCGTTCAATCCAAAGTCAGCTGAATCAAATACCATTACCACTATATCTAAATCCATCTTCTTCTCGATAACACAATCTGATGTGTGTACAAGTATAGTCATTTAGGAAAGCTGACCTTATCTCCTGCTCAGAAGGAAAACCTAAAGCCGTCTCGGTAATCTCGTTCCCTTTGATAGCATTGGTTTTAGACATGGCATGTGTCATAATTCCAGTAAATAAAATGTGAAGCTGATGTGGGAAATTCTCCTGACGAACTTCTGGGAAAGTTTCCTCATTCTTAAAAAGCAAAACTTAGTAAGTGTCTTCCTGTACAGGATGTTGCGATGTTTGGTTGAGATTCTTAGACTCAGCTACTACAAAGATCATGAAGGGATAGTCAGCCTTAGAACAGACCTAGTATCAGAAGAGAGCAAAGAAGACTGAAATAAAGAACACAGACCCTTGTGTCATCAAAGAGATGCTGAATTAAAGGACCTAGGAGAAGTCCTACTGTAGGACCTCATAACTAGAAGGCAGACTTACCTTGTTGTTTAAGCTAATTGAATTAGGGTTTTCTGTTATGGGTAACCGAAGGCACAGTAATGAATACAAACATCAGTCCATATGCAGAGCGATTATCTATGTGGCTATCTAGTGCAAAATGAGGAACTGACCTCTTAGATTCCTTTTTTATTTTTTCAGAAACTGGAACTTGGGATTACTGAAAGAAGAAAAATGTAAGTTTGGAACTAAATCCCTAACAATACTAATTAGAGAAAGAATTTAGAATTGCCTTAATGAGTCATGAACAAACTCAACTCTTAAGGAAGTAATAATTGTAAGTAAGCAAAGGTAGCCAGCTGGTGGAAAGAAGACAACAGCACAAAAGGTCAGACAGACATCAAAAGGCTGACCATGAGCCCCAGAAGGACAGAGTGATGGTGGGAGTATTCAGTTCAGTTCACTCAATTCAGTCGTGTCCGACTCTTTGGACCCAATGAATCACAGCACACCAGTGAATCACCTCCCTGTCCATCACCAACTCGTGGAATTCGCTCAGACTCACGTCCATCAAGTCCGTGATGCCATGCAGCCATCTCATCCTCGGTCATCCCCTTCTCCTCCTGCCCCCAATCCCTCCCAGCATCAGGGTCTTTTCCAATGGGTCAGCTCTTTCAATGAGGTGGCCGAAGTATTGGAGTTTCAGCTTTACCATCAGTCGTTCAAATGAATACCCAGGACTGATCTCCATCAGAATGGACTGGTTGGATCTCCTTGCAGTCCAAGGGACTCTCAAGAGTCTTCTCCAACACCACAGTTCAAAAGTATCAACTCTTCAGCACTCAGCTTTCTTCACAGTCCAACTCTCACATCCATACATGACCACTGGAAAAACCATAGTCTTGACTAGACAGATCTTTGTTGGCAAAGTAATGTCTCTGCTTTTTCATATGCTGCCTAGGATGGTCATAATTTTCCTTCCAAGGAGTAAGTGTCTTTAATTTCATGGCTGCAATCACCATCTGCAGTGATTTTGGAGCTCCCCCAAAATAAAGTCTGACACTGTTTCCCCATCTATTTCCCATGAAGTGGTGGGACCAGATGCCATGATCTTCGTTTTCTGAATGTTGAGCTTTAAGCCAACTTTTTCACTCTCCTCTTTCACATTCATCAAGAGGTTTTTAGTTCCTCTTCACTTTCTGCCATAAGGGTGGTATCATCTGCATATCTGAGGTTATTGATATTTCTCCCGGCAATCTTGATTCCAGCTTGTGTTTCTTCCGGCCCAGCGTTTCTCATGATGTACTCGGCATAGAAGTTAAATAAGCAGGGTGACAATATACAGCCTTGACATACTCCTTTTCCTACTTGGAACCAGTCTGTTGTTCCATGTCCAGTTCTAACTGTTGCTTCCTGACCTGCATATAGGTTTCTTAAGAGGCAGGTTAGGTGGTCTGTTATTCCCATCTCTTTCAGAATTTTCCACAGTTTATTGTGATCCACACAGTCGCAGGCTTTGGCATAGTCAATAAAGCAGAAATAGATGTTTTTCTCAAACTCTCTTGCTTTTTCCTTGATCCAGCGGATGTTGGCAATTTGATCTCTGGTTCCTCTGCTTTTTTTAAAACCAGCTTAAACATCTGGAAGTTCACAGGTCACATATTGCTGAAGCCTCGCTTGGAGAATTTTGAGCATTACTTTACTAGCATGTAAGATGAGTGCAGTTGTGCGGTAGTTTGAGCATTCTTTGGCATTGCCTTTCTTTGGGATTGGATTGAAAACTGACTTTTTCCAGTCCTTTGGCCACTGCTGAGTTTTCCAAATTTGCTGGCATATTGAGTGCAGCACTTTCACAGCATCATCTTTTAGGATTTGTAATAGCTCAACTGGAATTCCATCACTTCCACTAGCTTAGTTCATAGTAATGCTTTCTAAGACCCACTTGACTTTGCATTCCAGGATGTCTGGCTCCAGGTGAATGATCACACCATCATGATTATCTGGGTAATGAAGAGTTTTTTGTATAGTTCTTCTGTGTATTCTTTCCATCTCTTCTTAATATTTTCTGCTTCTGTTAGGTCCACATCATTTCTGTCCTTTATTGAGCCCCTCTTTGCATGAAATGTTCATGGTGGGAGTATTAAGTCCTATAAAATACCTTGATATTTAATGTCATTTCCCCCTCCCATTTCCTGTACATATGAATTCCTTACCTAGAGTTAAACTGGGCCTCACTGGATTTTTATAATCAAAATAACTGAACAGAAACACACATCTACTGAGTAAACAGAGTAAAATGGTCTAACGAATGATTCTGAATTTTTTCATTTAATGAATCAAATGGAACCAAACATACAAACAAAAAAACACACCTACCTGATATCCCTTTCTCCGTATTGCATTTCTAACTAGTATTATTCACTGTCTGCCTAATATCCTTGACATGGAGTGAATTCTCTCCTTTCAAGGACACATTCTACCATTACTGAGTGGCACTGACTGATAAAATGTTCCCTCTCAGGTAGAAATTATATTGATTCTGTGAATCCCTGTGGTCATCTCCAAACATGTAGATCAGTAGTTATCAAATAAGACTAATCTCTCTCCCACCTCAAAAAACATCCTGCCAGTGGAAAATTGGTTAAAAAAAAAAGAGAGAGAGACATTTTTTGTTGTCAGGACTGAGGAGTTGCTGCTGGCATCTGGCAGGTGGAAGAGGAGGACACAGCTCAGTTGCCAGCAATGGACAGAACAGCCTTTCAAAATAATTATAAATAATTAACCAGCCCCAAATGTCAACAGCACCAAAGCATGGAAGCCCTGATCTAAAAGGGATCTTATGTTGTTGATTTAGTTACTAAGTCATGTCCAACTCTTGAGACTCCATGGACTGTAGTTCAACAGGCTCCTCTGTCTGTGGGATTTTCCCAGGCAAGAATACTGGGCAAGGTTGCCATTTCCTTCTCCAGGGGATCTTCCCAACCCAGGGATCAAACTCATGTCTTTTGCATTGGAAGGCAGATATTTTTTACCACTGAGCCACCAGGGAAGCCCATAAAGGGCTTCTTTGGAAGAGAAGACAAAAATGAATACTGTGATTTTGAAGCGTTTCTATTAAGCCTTTCATATTTTCCATTAGTACCGAGGCCTGGGTATTAATTAAATGGTCTTGTATACAATACCTGGTCCCCAGGTCCTAAAATACAGTTGACCATTGAACACCATGGATTTGAATCGTGTACATCTACATACATAATAAATATGTACTATAGTACCACACAATCAGTGGCTGCTTGAATCCAAAGATGGGAGGACTGTGGATACAGAAGGCCAAATGTATAGTTACAAGCAGCTTTTCAACTGGGCAATGAGTTGGTTCTTCATTCCCCTCTGAGTTGTTCAAGCATCAACCATAGTTGGAGGTGAAATAGTCCTTGTTTGGAGAGCACTGGAGCCAACATACTGAGGAAGAGGTGCATCAGAGACTTAGGGGCACACAGGCCTCCCTTGCTCTGCAGCCAGGGCACCAGCAATGCTCAGGGCACTCACCCGGTGAGAATTCTCGCTGGGCCTCTGAGGAGATGCTGCAGGGCTCTCCTGTGGAAAGGCCTGAGTCATTTCCTTGGCTTTGGTCCTGCAGTGGACATCTGTTGTTTTTGTCTCCCTTCTCCTTTCTTTTTTGGAATAGCATGCAGTTTTCCTTTGGGAAAGTACTTCTCCCTATAGAGGTATTTCCTAAAATGTCTTAAAGGAGCCATCCGTCAGGGGCTCATATTTTCTTGTCATGTGTTGGCAAGTGCATCAAGCTAGGCTGATCAGTCTTGATCTCCTTGGGATTTGATCTTGAATGAAGTAATGTAAGAATGGGAAATATTTGAAACTGATTTATAATGAGCTGTGATGGTGTCCTAAAGAGACAGCCTGTAGTTCCTTCTAGATTCCCAGCTGTTCCTTGTTTCTGATCCAATTGTCCCCTTGTTCTCTAAGTCTTACAAATTGCCCCCACCTCAGGACTAGTTTTAGTTTCCTATAGTTCATAATCCTTTACAGCCAGAGAATTGGGTACTAGTAGGAAGTCAGGACATGCGGATTCTCTGTCTATGGCTGCTCCTCACTCACTGTAACAGTCATGGGAAGGGTACTGTTGCTCTCCGAGTCTGTCTCCTCATGCATAAAATAGAAATAACAGACTAGGTCATTGCTAAAGGTCCTTCTAGTTCTAAGGCCCCAAATTACTAGTGTTAAATATTGGATCTTCTTTGACTGGTAAAGGCAAACTAAACCTCAGATACAGCCAGGAGGTGGTGCTCCAGGACCACAATGATCCAGCCACTAACACTATCAAAGTAGTACTGCCCTTGTTGGAGATGAGGGCTTCCAAGAATCCTGCAAGGTCATTTCCACACTGTCTGGTTGATCAGACACATTTTCCTCCTCTATTGCTAAACACAACTCTGTGTGTGGCAAGCGTGAGAAGTCTTTACTTCATCTCTGTTGGGATAAATGTTCTTCCCCAAATATTTCCCTATTGGACAGTGGAAATATTCTTTCTCGATATTTGGTGAGTCACAGTGATGGTTGATAGAGATGGGTGGTAGAATTATGCACGTATCAGAAATATCAGTAGACAAGCAGTTCCGAATGCCATGGGAGATAAAAACGAATATGGACTTTGCGTGCTGGTATCAGCTCTGCCATGCATTTGCTGTGTAAAATTGGGGAAATGACCTTGTATTTTCCTTCAGTTACCTCCTCTGTAAGCAATTACATTGGATGAGATCAGCAGTTCCCAAATTTATATTTTGTCAGAGAAAAACAGTGGAAAAAATCTTTCCTTAAATAAGGTCATACATGAAATACCCATATATAAATACATCTCAACACTTTTTACATTACAAGTGGCAGAAATGGAATTCAAACAAGTTTAAAAGTAAAACAAGAGGGAAAAAAAATCAAAGCATGCCAGACATGACTGGGTCGGGGATCAAAAGCTGTCATCAGAGATCTATTTCTCTACCCGAAATATACCTATAACTACTTGGCTTCATTCTCAGCCAGAACTTCAACGTGTGGTCACAAGATGGTCCTAGAAGAGAGATGGAGGGAGAACATATCTGCTTCCCCCACCCCTACTCCCTCTCTCTTGTGTTCTGAGAAATTCCAATGAAATGGCACATCTCTGCTGCTAAAGAAGCAAGACTGCATGCTCGCCAGTTCTTTCAGAATAATACAGAGTCAGAAAGGGAAAATTCCACATGGCAGACAAGAAGAAGGAAGGAAAGACATCCAGTATAAAAAATATATGTAAAACTAGGATTTCCTCACTGAAAAGAAGAAAGAACTATAGCTTTTACCAGCTTATGGTGGAACAGAAACTGAAAACCATAGGAAGAGGGATCTATAAAATTTCTTGAGGCTCTGAGGGTCCAGACCTCTAAACTGAGCAAAAGTGACCCAGTTCTTTTCTCACTCTTTGTCATGTTAGCTCTGAGACTTCCTCATTTTCTATGGGCTAGCTATTTATTTAGAAAACAAACTGATAACTTACCATCTTGGCTTTTCTCATTTTTCAAAATTATTTGTGACCTTGTTTACACGATGAACTTTCTTTGTACATGGCTGAGAATCCAGAAATGATTCTATTATTCAAATAATGTAATTGAAGAACAGATAATTATACAAGCCAGTTACAAAAGTATCCGTATAAAATTGTTAATAATATACCTGTAAAAACCCAGTGAAATCACCTTGTCCAACTCAATCATTTCCTACTGGAGAAGACTGAGATCCCAGGGTCATGCAGAGGTTTTGTCCCCAGATAAGAATGAGAAATCCAGATTGCTGTTTCCAAATCCATTGCTGTTGCTGTTGTTCGTTCGCTCAGTCATGTCTGACTCTTTGCAACCTCGTGGGCGGCAGCACACCAGGCTTCCCTGTCCTTTACTACCTCCCGGAGTTTGCTCAAAGTCCTGTCCATTGAGTCACTCATGCCATCTATCCATCTCATCCTCTCCCACCCGCTTCCTCTTTGCCTTCTATCTTTCCTAGCATCAGGGTCTTTTCCAATGAGTCAGTTCTTAGCATCAGGTGGCTGAGGAGCTTCAACCAAATCCATTAGTCCCTCTAATTGTTGCTTTGGTGTATGTTGTTACCAACGATACCTTTTTCCTAACACAGTTCTGATCATGTCACTTCTGTCCTGAATTATTTACATGATTTCCACCTTTATTGAATACTGTAAACACTTTAGCATCAAGACCCTTTTTGATACAGGCCCTTACTTACTTACAGCTTTATTTCTATCACTCTTTGCTTTCCCTTTAAACACACTGCTTTTCCCTGCATCTCTCATACACTGTGGCATTTCTGGCTTCTGGTTTCACTCAGACAATCTCTCTGTCTAGAATACTATGCGCTCCTGTCTCTCATCTCGTGAAACTCTCCTCCTTCTCCAAGGCTCAGTTCCTTTGTTAGTACCTTCGAAGCATGCGGGGACACATTCTCTTTGTTTAAACTAGCTGTAATACCCCTCTGTTTCTCTTATGGCGATTCTTTTTATGGTTGCTCTTGCTAAATTGAATAGAACTGTCAGTTTATTGACTCAGCACTGTGCAGGTCATTTTGAATAAATGAATCATATGATGTTAGGCTTTGTGAGAGAGGAAGCTGGGGGCAAAAATGCTTTCCCAGGACCTCTGAAAATACACTAGAACAGGCTAATGATTCTCTTTCTTAAAAGCCTCAGCAAAACCAGAATCCTCCTCTACAACATAATGTAGCCACTACCATTGAATTGGAGTTGGTTACTAAATGGAAATGTAACTTACCACTCCCAAAACAAAAGGCTTTAAAAAGATATATTTCTTCTAAGATGTCACATTCATTTGATACTCGTTATTGAAGGCTACATCTGGGCTCAAAAACAATCTCTGTGATTTGATAGTCCTGTCTGTCAATGAAGAGGAAGATATAATAGTGATGTGCATTAGTTCACTTGCTGCCCCACCTCAGTTCAATGGCTTTCAATCTTCCAATCCCTCTTTCACACTTGAGGGTTCACTTTCACTGCTTGACACGCCTTAATCGCATCACAGTGATGGCTCACTGTCGGCCAGGCTTCCATAGGCATTCTTTACCAACTGAGCCACAAGGGAAGCCCCCTAGGTAAAAGCAAGTTGCAATTTACATGCACCTCCTACCTCTTACTACAATAGCACCCATTTCTCTTTCTCTGAAAAAAGTGAAATTAGTCTTCCTGCAACCTAGACCTTCCAATTATTTGACCCTCCACAAAGCATCATCACCGACTCGATGGACATGAGTTTGGGTAAACTCCAGGAGGTGGTGATGGACAGGGAGGCCTGGCATGCTGCAGTCCATGTGGGTTACAAAGACTCAGACATGGCCGAGTGGCCGAACTGAACTGAACAAATCATCATAGTGACTGGGGTTCTCACCTACCCCAGGTATATATGGTACTCAAAGGTAAGAGAAGCTGTTTTCCCATCTTTGCATCCAGAGTTCCTCCTTAGGTAAGATAAGCTCAAACTATTTAACTTGGTTCTGTCTTTGCACCAGTACCTTATAAAATATGATCCCATTTCATCTTTATGGTAGTTCTATAGAGTAAGTATAATTATTCTCACTTTCTGGAAAATGATGTTGGAATCAGATAAAATAACTGATTTACTCAAAACCAAACTGTTTATAAACCCCAAAGTTGGAGTTTGAACCAAGCCATTCTAAATACACTATGGGAACTTCCCTAGTGGTTCAGGGTCTAAGATTCCATGCTCCCAATAGATGGATGGGGCCAGGTTTGATCCCTGGCCAGGGTACTAGATCTCACATGTTGCAACTAAGAGTTTGCATGCTGTAACTAAAGATTTCATAACTAAGACCAGGTGCAGCAAACTATTTTGTTAAATACATTTAGGTACAAAATGTATTCATTTTAATTCTGTTAATAAGCATTCTCCAAAAGAATAAATGGACAAATGGATAGATGTTCAGGGTATAAGACATTTTTCAAATATTCTACCGTGCCCACCTCTGTTGTTCAGGGTGTAAGACATTTTTCAAATATTCTACCGTGCCCACCTCTGGTGCAATTTATGTATTTGCCCAGAAATTTACATATTTTGGGATCACAGCCTTGTCAGGGCAAATGGGCTTGTGTAACTCAGTAAAGCTATGAACCATGCCTTGCAGGGCCACCCAAGATGGATCAGTCTTAGTGAAGAGTTTTGACAAAATGTGATCCACTGGAGGAGGGATGTACTTGCCTTAAGAACCCCATGACAAGGCTGTATATTGTCACCCTGCTTATTATCATGCAAATGCTGGGTTGAATGAGTCACAAACTGAAATCAAGATTGCAGGGAGAAATATCAACAACTTTCGATAGGCAGATGATACCAACATGCTAATGGCAGAAAGTGAAGAGAACCTAAAGAGCCTCTTGATGAGGGTGAAAGAGGTAAGTGAAAAAGCTGGCTTAAAACTCAGCATTCAAAAAATTAAGATCATGGCATCCAGTCCCATCACTTCATGGCAAATAGAAGGGAAAAAAGTAGGAACAGTGACAGATTTATTTTCTTGGGCTCCAAAATCAGTGCAGATGGTGACTACAGCCATGAAATTAAAAGACACTTGCTCCTTGGAAGAAACGGTATGACAGACCTAGACATTATATTAAAAGCAGAGACATCACTTGGCTGAAAAAGGTCCATACAGTCAAAGCTATAATCTCCCCAGTAGTCATGTATGGATGTGAGAGCTGAACCATAAGGAAGGCTGAGTGCCAAGGAATTGATGCTTTTGAATTGTGGTGCTAGAGAAGATTCTTGAGAGTCCCTTGGACAGCCAGGAGATCAAATCAGTCAATCATAAAGGAAATCAGTCCTGAATATTCTTTGGAAGGACTGATGCTGAAGCTGAAACTCCAATACTTTGGCCACCTGATGTGAAGAACCAACTCACTGGAAAGACCCTGATGTTCGGAAAGATTGAAAGCAAAATGAGAAGGAGTCAGCAGAGGATGAGATGGTTAGACAGCATCACCAACTCAATGGACATGAATTTTAGCAAACTCTGGGAGACAGTGAAGGACAGGGGAGCTGGCAAGCTGCAGTCCATGGGATCCTAAAGAATCAGACACAATTTGGTGACTGAACAACAACAAATTTCATATTTTTCTACCTTTGTGTTATTGTCAAAGAAATGGCAGATTATAATCTCATTGAAATTTTTAAGTAGTTTAATTAGGTTTCTGTAACTAACTAACTAACTAACTAGAGACTAAAAGGATTTTGACTAATATATGTAAAGGAAGCGAATATATGGTACAGTTGGCTGAGTCTGAGTCAAAAGTCATGTCACCAAAGAAAAACTTCTGGAAAAGTGCCATTGCTGATAATCAGTTGATTATCTGGAACCTCAAGTCACAAGGCATGTGTACTCTTCACAGTGTCACAGATTAAATCCCAAAGAAATATTTGAAAATACTTCATCCAGCCTTTCCCAAAGAATTCTGCAAGACTTTGCTTCTATAGGAAACTTTTAAGTAGTTCCATGGAAAAATGAATTTCACTACTAAAGGATTTTTTGGGATTTTGATTGTTAATATACATCATTAATCATATAGTGTTATGTATTTCAAAGTATCTACTGAACTCATTTTATCACAGATTCTGTAGTTAATCTTGAAAAGTGATGTCCTGAGGGATGTACTGTGCGGAATTCTGGCATATTTTGAGCTCCCTGTTTTAAAAATGGAGGATCAGAGGCTCAGAGAATTTGAGTCACTTGCTTGAGGTATATGGGAGCAGAACTTGAGGGTTATTTCTCAGTTTCTATTCCACAGTTCTATTATTCTCCATTGGGCTGAAATGTGGTCACTATTAAATCAATTAAATTAAACAAGGAGGTCATTACACAGGCTAAAGTGGCTTTCATGCTGTGAGAGTCTATATAAGCAAATAAAAATTTAAGGCTATAAATGCCTCAGTTTAGGAAACAAATGCTAAGGACTACAGTCACAAATAGTGAACTAGGTTCTAAGCTATAGCCAGTTAATAATTGCTTTACTTCACTTCTGCCTCTTCTCTTCAAATGTCTCTCCTCTACACCTCTTGGTGGTGCATTCCTGGCTACTTCTGATTTAGATCTGCTCAATTTCATTTGTTCAGAATTCAGTTCAGCTCAGTTCAGTCACTCGGTGATGTCCGACTCTTTGTGACCCCATGAATCACAGCACACAAGGCCTCCCTGTCCATCACCAACTCCCAGGGTTCACTCAAACTCATGTCCATTGAGTCGGTGATGCCATCCAGCCATCTCATCCTCGGTCATCCCCTTTTCCTCCTGCCCCCAGCCCCTCCCAGCAGCAGAGTCTTTTCCAGTGAGTCAGCTCTGCATGAGGTGGTCAAAGTACTGGACTTTCAGCTTTACCATCAGTCCTTCCAAAGAACACCCAGGACTGATCTTTACAATGGACTGGTTGGATCTCCTTGCAGTCCAAGGGACTCTCAAGAGTCTTCTCCAACACCACAGTTCAAAAGCATCAGTTCTTCGGTGCTCAGCTTTCTTCATAGTCCAACTCTTACATTCATATATGACCACTGGAAAAACCATAGCCTTCACTAGATGGAGCTTTATTGGCAAAGTAACGTCTCTGCTTTTGAATATGCTATCTAGGTTGGTCATAATTTTTCTTCCAAGGAGTAAGCGTCTTTTAATTTCATGGCTGCAGTCTGACACTGTTACCACTGTTTTCCCATCTATTTCCCATGAAGTGATGGGACCAGATGCCATGATCTTCATTTTCTGAATGTTGATCTTTAAGCCAATTTTTTCACTCTCATCTTTCACCTTCATCAAGAGGCTTTTTATTTCCTCTTCACTTTCTGCCATAAGGGTGGTATCAATTGCATATCTGAGGTTATTGATATTTCTCCTGGCAGTCTTGATTCCAGCTTGATTTTTCTCAAATAAACTGTTAAAATTTATAAAAATATTGTAATAGGTGCCAGTTTATCTATAAATAGCACTAGGGAAGCTATGACAAACCTAGACAGTGTATTAAAAAGCAGAGATACCACTTTGCCAACAAAGGTCCATATAGTCAAAGCTATGGTTTTTCCAGTAGTCATGTACAGATGTGAGTGTTGGACCATAAAGAAGGCTGAGCACCAAAGAATTGATGCTTTTAAACTGTGGTGTTGGAGAAGACTCTTGAGAGTCCCTTGGACTGTAAGGAGATCCAACCCGTCAATGCTAAAGGAAATCAACCCTGAATATTCGTTGGAAGGACTGATGCTGAAGCCGAAGCTCCAATACTTTGGCCACATGATGCAAAGAGCTGACTCATTGGAAAAGACCCTGATGCTGGGAAAGATAGAAGGCAGGAGGAGAAGGGGACCACAGAGGATGAGATGGTTGGATGGTATCACCAACTCAATGAGCATGAATTTGGGCAAGCTCCAGGATATGGTGAAGGACAGGGAGGCCTGGCGTGCTGCAGTCCATGGGGCTGCAAAGGGCGAGACAAGCTTGAGTGACAGAACAGTAACAGCAAAGGACAGAAAAGAGATCAAGAGCCCCGAGGAGCAGCAAGCGACAAGGCGCAGGTACCTGCTGAGCTTCTTGAACTCACTGTTTCCTCAGTGCCTCTGGAGGAGGTGGGTAAGTTTTTCTCAGATTCTGGATGTTAGACTCACGGCTTTTTTGTCATAAGGTTTCAGATTTTATTTGTGAACTTTTTATTTTCGGGGGAAATGGATCCATAAAGCACTGGAGTTGAACTGGGTGAACCTTAAAAACCAGACCGGGTCTAGGGTCAGACTAGGTTACACTTAGGAACTGGACTGGATCTGACTTAAATTTGACCGGGTTCAGTGTAGAGGCTTAGCTGAATAAAATTTTGTCTTAAAGGTGACCTTATGTGGGTTATACTTACCAAAGATACTCAAATTACAGTGGCCTTAGTAAAGAACTTTTGATCATCATAGATAAGCTTATTCATTCACAAGCTGTCCTAGAGAAAGAAGTGTCTCAGCAAGGTACTCACTATAAAGAGTACAGAAAAAAAAAAGTTTCCTCCCCTACAGTTTCTGGTGACCAGAGTGGGAGCCTCTGGAATACCCCGCTTGCTCTGGAGTCTGCAGAAGGCATCCTAGAAAACTTGGCAGAAGCTGGAAAAAATTCATATCAAAGTCATGGCTGGTGGAGAGAGGAAGGAAGAATTTCACATTGGCAGAAGAAAAAGTCATACATCCTTTTCCTTTCAGGGACAGCTATTGCTTTCTTGTTTGTGAGCTGAGAATTTGGCAACTGTCATTGACGGCCCCTGAAGTATTACCAACCCAGAAATATGGTTGTACCTCATGCTTGCTTGCTTGCTAAGTTGCTCAGTCTTGTTAGATTCTCTGTGACCCTATGGACTGCAGCTTGCCAGGCTCCTCTGTCCATAGGGATTCTCCAGAAAAGAATACGGTAGTGGGTTGCCACGTCTGCCTCCAGGGGATTTTTCAGACCCAGGGATCCAACCTGTGTCTCTTACATCTGACCTGCATTGGCAGGCAGGCACCATCTATGGCTAAATATGGCTGGCTTGTACATGTGGTTTGGCATGTCCTTAAGGTGTGCCTACTTAAAAATATTTTCCAAAGCATCTTTGCCTAAAACTTTAAAGTTATACTGAGATGAGGTCAACAATGAGTATTTATCGACACTCTAGATTATTTCCAAATAAGGTAAACTGACTCATTAACTACTGAGCACAGACTTATCCACTTTAGGCTTCCTTTTATCCAGAAACTTAAGATATCTGGATCTATTTGTAAACATATTTTGTGGCACATTAAAAATTTATTATGAGGAAGAATGTATCTCTGAAAATCGTGAAATATATTTATAATATGCTGGTCCACAGAATACTAGTGTAGTAGACAGTCCACAATTGCTTACTTTCAATTTTTACTAGGAATAAAGGGCTCTAGTGGTTAAGAATTCTCATCAATATATGTAATTAAAGTGATTTAGGAATAACAAAGGTGAAAGGAAACAAGTGTGTATGAAAAGTAAGTGAGGAAAGTAGAATAACTAGCTGTTCCAAAATGAGAGAGAGAAAACACAGAACAAAACCAGAAGGGAAAACAAAGTTGTAGATTTGTGAAAAATAAATTTTGGGTGTGGTCGGGGGAGGTGGGCAGGGAGGGATCAAGCTGACTAAAGCGGCAATAGATTTATTTAAGTTTTCAAAGAGTGAGTACACTGGTGCAAAATCAGAATTAGAGTTTCCCTGTTAAAATGATACAGTGTTTTTGAACTATTGGTTTTCTCCTGACCGGAGATTATGAAAGGTTTTGGATAATCAACACTGAATATTCACTGGAAGGACTGATGCTGAAGCTGAAGCTCCAATACTTTGGCCACCTGATGCAAAGAACTGAGTCACTGAAAAAGACCCTGATGCTGGGAAAGATTGAGAGCAAGAGGAAAGGGGGGAAACAGGATGAGATGGTTGGATGGCATCACTGACTAAATGGATATGAGTTTGAGCAAATTCTGGATGATCAAGAAGGGCAGGGAAGCCTGGTGTGCTGCAGTTAATGGGAACTCAAAGAGTTGGACACAACTTAGCTATTAAACAACAGCAATAACCTATAAAGTCAAGATTTTGTATCTTATCAAAATGATGTATTATACTTCATGTTGCCTTTATCAGGTCTTTGGTTATCTAAGAAAGCCCAGTCTTCTCTATATTAAAAGGTAAGCTTCATTCACAACTCTGCAACCTTACATATTTGTCTTTAACATCTTCTATTTTCATAGGTATGTAAGTAGCTAAACATTGTTTCTACAATGGCTGTGTGGGCACAGGAGGGCCTAGAAGAGCTAGTCTACGTTCAAGGTCAGGAGGGGCCTAGACGAGCTATTCCACGTTCAAGGTCAGAAGGGGCAGTGGTGAGGAGATACCCGCATCCAAGGTAAGGAGCAGCAGCTGTGCTTTGCTGGAGCAGCAGTGAAGAGATAGATACCCCACGTCCAAGGTAAGAGAAACCCAAGTAAGATGGTAGGTGTTGCAAGAGGGTATCAGAGGGCAGACACACTGAGACCATACTCACAGAAAACTAGTCAGTCTAATCACACTAGGACCACAGCCTTGCCTAACTCAATGAAACCAAGCCATGCCCATGAGGGCACCCAAGACAGGCAGGTCATGGTGGAGAGGGCTGACAGAATGTGGTCCACTGGAGAAAGGAATGGAAACCACTTCAGTATTCTTGCCTTGAGAACTCCATGAACAGTATGAAAAGGCAAAATGATAGGATACCAAAAGAGGAACTCCCCAGGTAAGTAGGTGCCCAATATGCTACTGGAGGTCAGTGGAGAAATAACTCCAGAAAGAATGAAGGGATGGAGGCAAAGCAAAAACAATACTCAGCTGATGATAGAAGCAAGGTCCGACGCTATAAAGAGCAATATAGCATAGGAACCTGGAATGTCAAGTCCATGAATCAAGGCAAATTGGAAGTGGTCAAACAAGAGACGGCAAGCATGAACGTTGACATTCTAGGAATCAGCAAATTAAAATGGACTGGAATGGTTTTATATCTACTACTACAGGCAGGAATCTCTTAGTAGAAATGGAGTAGCCATCATGGTCAACAAAAGAGTCTGAAATGCAGTACTAGTGGCAATCTCAAAATGACAGAGTGATCTTTATTTGTTTCCAAGGCAAACCATTCAATATCACAGTAATTTAAGTCTATGTCCCAATCAGTAACGCTGAAGAAGCTGAAGTTGAACAGTTCTATGAAGACCTATAAGACCTTTTAGAATTAACACCCCAAAAAAGATGTCCTTTTCATTATAGGGGACTGGAATGCTAAAGTAGGAAGTCAAGAAACACCTGGAGTAACAGGCAAATTTAGCCTTGGAATGCGGAATGAAGCAGGGCAAAGACTAATAGAGTTTTGCCAAAAAAATGCACTGGTCATAGCAAACACTCTCTTCCAACAACACAATAGAG
>SJYC01071915.1:0-41532 GCA_006408675.1 Madoqua kirkii
AGAAGGAAATGGCAACCCACTCCAGGATTCTTGCCTGGAAAATCCCATGGACAGAGGAACCTTTGTGGGCTACAGTCCACGGGGTCGCAAAGAGACAGGCACGAGTGAGTGACTTCACTTTCACTTTCTTTAGGGTGATGGCGACAGAAGAAAGAGACAATGAATGTCTTACTTTCCCAACAGGGTTGCCACATACAGTTGTGGAGGTTGCATACTGCACAACGGTAAGAGAACATGGAATCTAGTTCACTTTGCTTGTGAAGCTAAACTTAGCAAGTTACTCTGGTATGGAGCTGCATCCATTTGAGGGAAGGAAACATTTTTGTAAATTGTCACCTTGTTTTATCACCTAATTCTGTGCTGCCTCCAAAAGGAGGGTATGTCTTTGATAAAATTTTCACATAGTACATAGGGACAGAGGCAGTCCTGTTGACCAGTACAATTTAAAGCTGATGCTTGACTAAAGGTGGCAGGTATTCAAAGACTGGTTCTTTCCTTTGCTCTGGAAATTACTAGGCTTTCTCCTGGTGGCTCAGATGGTATAGGACCTGCCTGCACTGCAGGAAACCTGGGTACAACCTGGGCTCGATCTGGGTTGGGAAGATCCCCTGGAGGAGGACACAGCCACCCACTCCAGTATTCTTGCCTGGACAATTCCATGGACAGAGGAGCCTGGTGGGCTAACAGTCCATGGGGTTGTGAAGAGTCAGACATGACTCAACGATGAACAATTTCACCTCCACTCCCACTCTAGGACTCTCCCATTTGATGATTTCTGATTCCACTGGCTGAATATTTCTGATCGTACTTCAGTCCTGCAACCCATACCTCTACCCGACACAGGCCATCTCTGTTGGATCTCCTCTACTTGCAGGTGGCCTCTGAATAGAGTCCATTTATCTAGGACTCTCCCATTTGATGATTTCGATTCCACTGGCTGAATATTTCTGATCGTACTTCAGTCCTGCAACCCATACCTCTACCCGACACAGGCCATCTCTGTTGGATCTCCTCTACTTGCAGGTGGCCTCTGAATAGAGTCCATTTCAAGACATCTGGAGGCTCACTGTCTCATCTGTACCAGAGAACACATATACCCTCCCCCCATCATACTAGGAAGTAGAGCTCCACAGCCACCCCCTCACCCCAGCCATCCAAGACACCTTCAGAAAGTGTCTCCCTGTTAGGCCTATTCAAGAATTAATCACATTCCTGTCTCCATAGTCAGGAGTATCCACATAATTTCAGGAGTCTCCTCCATCTGAATAAATCTCCTAGCATCTTCTTTGTACCCACATCTGGAGGATAAACCAAGTGGCAAAACCAGTTCCACAGCTGTCCTGTATCAACAGGTGGCAACTGAGAATCTGGGCCTTTGGAGCATCTGCTGAGACTCAAAGAGATAAGGGAATATCTTGATACATAATGTTTAGTAACATGAGTAAATTCTCAAGAAATAATAAGTGGAAGGATGGATAAACATATACACTTGAATGTGTGTGTGTATATATATATACATGCGCATATTGTGTGCGTATGTGTCTATCTATCGCTATAGAATTGGATGAGGTAGAGAAGATATTTAAGATTTTTTTCATTTAAAGAATGCTTTATTTAGCACTTGTGAAAGTCACTTAGAGTCCCTGCCTCACCACAAAGACACAGGATATAAATTCTAGGTACCACCTGTATTAGTTTCCTATTGCTGCTTTAAAAAATTATCTCCAGCACTGTGACTTAAAAGCACAGATTTATTATACTAACATTCTGGAGATCAAGAATCTGAAAAAGAGGTTTTATAAGGCTAAACTCAAGGTATCAATAAAGGCATGAGTCCCTCTGGAGGCTCCAGGAAAGAATCTATTTTCTTGGCTTTGAGTTCCTAGAGGCTGTCTTGGAGAAGGCAATGGCACCCCACTCCAGTACTCTTGCCTGGAAAATCCCATGGACGGAAGAGCCTGGTAGGCTGCAGTCCATGGGGTCGCTATGAGTCAGACACGACTGAGCAACTTCACTTTGACTTTTCACTTTCATGCATTAGAGAAGGAAATGGCAACCCACTCCAGTGTTCTTGCCTGGAGAATCCCAGGGATGATGGAATCTGGTGGGCTGCCGTCTATGGGGTCGCACAGAGTCGGACACGACTGAAGGACTTAGCAGCAGCAGCAGCAGCAGCAGCAGCAGCAGAGGCTGTCTACCTGACTTGGCTCCTGATGCCACATCACTACACAATCTGCTTCCGTTTCCTCTGACTTGGACAGTCCAGCCTCCTTGTTATAAGGACTACTGTGGTCTCATGGGACTTAGATACGCCAGGGTGAATTTCCCATCTCAAGATCCTCATTAGTTACATCTGGTCTGTTTTGCCACATAAGGTAATGTTTTTGTAGGTACTGGGGGTGAGAACATGGACCTCTTTGATAGGGTTCTGTTATTCTACCTGCCACATAATCCTTAACAGGAGGTCATGGATAGAGAAATTGAAAAATGGCAACAAATATGAGTGCTTGAAAGTGTGAACCTCAAGTGACTGAACCCCACTCAGCTCACAGTTTCTTCATCTATCAAATAATAGTACCTGTTTCATGCAATTTTTTATTAGTGTTAAATAAGTCAATATTTTTAAAATGCTGAGAACAGGGCTGAGTCATAGTGAGTGCCACATAATTATTTTTTTAGAAGCCCCAAGGGAGGGAATTTCCAGGTGGTCCAGTGGTTAGGACTCTATGATTTTACTCCTGAGGGCGAGGGTTCAGTCCCTGCTCAGGGAATTGAGATCTCATAAGCCAGTCGCATGGCCAAAAGGTGAGGGGAGGGGGCGGCGAGAAACAAAACAAAGTGTAGTTTAAAAAAAAGAAAGAAAGAAAAAATAAGTCACAAGGGAGGATGCTCTACGTTACAAAGTAGACTCAGGATACAGCTGCTTCTTATTTGGTCAACACTGTGTTACATATTCCAGGATTAATAGCATCAGGGGCTTATTAACTTAACAAATGTTAATAAATCTCTGGAGTAAGTCTGATACAATAGTATATGCAAACACTATTGTTTAAAGAACATATTCTAACATGTTAACCGTCCTCCTGTGAGATTACAGGTGATTTTTGTACTCTTCTTTACACTTGATCAATATTCTATACTTTGTTCAATAATCTAGAATTAATAGCATCAGGGGCTTATTAACTTAACAAATGTTAATAAATCTCTGGAGTAAGTCTGATACAATAGTATATGCAAACACTATTGTTTAAAGAACATATTCTAACATGTTAACCGTCCTCCTGTGAGATTACAGGTGATTTTTGTACTCTTCTTTACACTTGATCAATATTCTATACTTTGTTCAATTAATCTAGATGCAAGTTATAGCAGAGGGAAAAGATAAATAAGCCATGCTATTTAAAATATATATATACACATATAAAGAGATCAGAGTGTTTTTGTTGTGGTGGTCTTTTATTTGCGGGGTTTGGGGGGTTTCCTAGACTTGATATCTGATGTATATAGCCTGGCTTCCCTATACATTCAATGCTCCAACACCAGCTGAAAGAAAAGAAAGTTGCTCAGTCGTGTCCAACTCTTTGTGATCCCATGGACTATAGCCTACTAGGCTCTTCCATCCATGGGATTTTCCCGGCAAGAGTACTGGAGTGGATTGCCATTTCCTTTTCCAGGGTATTTTCCCAACCCAGGGACTGAACCTGGGTCTCCTGCATTGCAGGCAGATGCTTTACTATCTGACCACCAGGGAGAAGGACACCAGCTGGGTGTCCTATAATTCAATTAAATTCTGACACCAGCCACCCAAAGATAGCATCAAATTCACAGGTTGATGGCCCAGCCCACAAGACTGTTCCCCCAACCCCAAGTTCCTGATCGACTGGCTATAGACTGGAGATTGCCATGAATTTTTCCTTGGGCTTCAAAGTCAATTGCAAGGCCAGGCTCTTTTATTTCTGACCAACTGGCTATTAATATAAATAGGAGACTCCTGAGACACCTCCTAGGATTCTATTAATTTGCTAGAGAGGCTCACAGTATTCAGAGAAACATTTCAATAACTGGATTACCAGTTTATTATAAAAGAAGATGACTCAGGAGTCGCCAGACGGAAATGATGGGTAGGGCAAGTTACGGGAAAAGAGCATAAGCTTCCTGTCCTCATAGCATACTACTCTCCCCAAATCTCCACTTGCTCACTAACCTGGAAGCCCTCCAAACCCAGTTCGTTTGGATTTTCCTGAAGGCTTTAATCCATTCCTGCCTTCCTTGACCCCTTCCTTCTTTTCTTGCTTCCTTTTTATTAATCAGTGAAGGTCTATAGATCTTTAGGGCTTCCAGGTGGCACTAGTGATAAGGAACCCATCTGCCAATGCAGGAGACACTAGAGATGTGGGTTCTATCCCTGGGCTGGAAAGATCCCCTGGAGAAGGGCATGGCAACCCACTCCAGTATTCGTGCCTGGAGAATCCCATGGACAGAGGAGCCTGGCGGGCTAAGGTCCATAGGGTTGCAAAGAGTAAGACATGACTGAAGTGACTTAGTACACAGCACATGAATCTTTAAGTTCTTTAGTTCAACTTCAGTGGGCTTCACTTGAGCTGCTTATTTTAAGCTGCCCTTAAAATTCTGATCAATAGGTCTGAACTGGGGCTGCAGGAATCTATCCTGAAAACATTCACATCTAGCCACATACCAGGTGGGAATGTTGAGGAATGTTGTTCAAATGTGATCTAATCCCCTCACCTAATGGTCCTGAGAAACTGAAACCCAGAAAGAGAAAATGACCTCCCTGGTAAATCAAATGTTGACATGGTGGCAGTTCTGAAGAAGGTCTATACCTGATTATCTGATTTCTTTTCAGAACCCTTATAACTGTAGGTTCCTGAGGTTATAAAAGCGCAAGGACCTCTAAAAGCACTAGGGTGATCTCTAGGGAAATTCAGTGTTTAAGGCAAATCATACCTGTTCATCTTCTTATCCCACAACTGAAATCAGACTGAAAAAATCATGTGAGAGAATCCCAAAAGGGAGGAGAAACCAGACAAGAGAGGCTTACAGCCCTGCACTGGTGTGGGTGTGAGGAGGACTGGCTTCCTGGAGTCCAAGCTGCTCACACTGGGCTGTGCTCCGTGTGCCAGCCAGGATAGTCTTTTTAAAAGACAAACCTCCAAAGGGGGTGACAGAGGATGAGATGGTTGGATGGCATCGAATGACTCAATGAACATGTATTTGAGCAAACTCTGGGAGACAGTGAAAGAGAATTCTAGAGTGCTGCAGTCCATGGGGTCGCAAAGAGTTGGACACAGATTAGACACTGAACAATACCCACAAGCTGGGGCAAACCTTCGGCTCTCTGTGCCTTGGTTTCAAGATTTTTAAAAAATGAAGAATGGTAACTAATACACAGGGTTTATAGTGAAGAGGCTGTATAATACTAACATGTTAAGCACTTAAGGCTCTGAAATTAAACACCTAAGTTCAAATCTTGTCTCCTCTTCTTAAAAGCTGTGACTTTGAGCAGGTCACTTCACTCTCTGGGACAGATGAGCACTATGCTACATTGCTTGTGGGTCATTGTGCAGATGAGAGGAAACACTGTACTAAGGCTCTTGATCAAGTACTTAGCAAAGGCTCAGTGAGTGATAGCTGGACGAAGCGTGGTAGATGCTTGACAAACCCGAGGGGAATCAGATGAACGGGAGCAAGGAGAGTTTCAGGCAAGATGCAGTCACACGAAGCAACGTGTCTCATCTCCTCTACAAAAATGCTCTCTAAACCCAGTGAGGTTCCACTGATGGGGGAGAAGCTGGGAGTGTGGACCAGATGAGGATAATTGTTTTCCCTGGAAGCTGAAAAGTCACAGCTAGTTTGCCACCGGCACCTCCATTACCATCATTTCAATGCAATCCCCAAATCCCACTGAAATAGTGAATGAAATTGAAAAGCTGCAAAGGAAGAGAAGGAAAAATTGAGAAGAGGAGCCAGCACGGCCAGGCTCTGTTTGCATCCTCTCTTGGCATCTCCCCTCGCTGTCTTGGGCTCCAGCCTCCGCAAGCCTCCTCTCTTTCTGTACCTTTCTGGGGAGAGGTGGGAGGGAGGGAAGTCTTTGTCCCTGCTGTTGGCCCTGAGCAGTTCTTTTCTCTGAGGGCAAGTGCAGAAGAGGGGTGCGCAAGCTGAGGCAGAGAGAGGCCTGCGGAATAAGAGAGCAGGGCTTGGCCTCAGACTGAAAACCCCGAACAGTACAGCTCTCCATCGAGGTTCTCACCAAACCGCTGCAGCTGCTCTTCGCCTGCCTGCGTTTACACCAGACATGAGAGTGTCCGGACCTCAACACCAAGGAATGAGCAGCCAGGTTTGGTGTTAATCCAGGCCCCTCAACAGCTTCATAGTTTATCTGTTGAAACCAAGTTTCAACATTTATAAAATGAGATAAGATGGGTAAAATACTTGGCACCATGCTTAATAAAATGCCCTTTTCTCCTCCCTCTCCTTGTTCATCTTTTCCTTCTTTTGTGCCTCCTCTTTCTCTGTCCTTTTTTTTTTAAAGAATTTTTAAAATATGGACCATTTTTAAAGTCTGTATTGAATTTGTTACAATATTGCTTCTGTTTTATGTTCTTTTTTTCTTTGCCACAAAGCATATGGGGTCTTAGCTCCCTGACCAGGGTTCAAACCTGCATCCCTTGCATTGGAAGTCAGCATCTTAACTGCTGGACCACCAGAGAAGTCCCTCTTTGTCCTTTTTAATCCTCATGCTTTTCTTCCTCTTTCATTCTCTGTCTCTCTCCTGAAGTCAGGGGCTGTGTTTAACTCAACTCTGCCTCTCCTTAGGCCTTGTACACAGCAATTACTCAGTGGATCCTTGTATAATTGAGAAAGAAATAAGCTATCCATTGCCCTTTCTCTGTGTATGAGAAAGTACTCTCATATATGTGTTCTCACCCATGAGTACTTAGCTATTAAAATACATGGCTTCTAAGCAAAGAATTAGAGAATCATGACAACCTAAAACAACCCATGTATCGGTCTAGGCTCCAACTCTGACTTTACAGAAAGGACCCTGGAGACTCGGAGAAGACTACAGATTTACTTATGGCCCTTGTGGGGGCAGGGGGCAGAGTTATCTGTCTTGATCCTCATCCATTTCTATTTCTCTGGATCATAGCAGCTCCCTCTGTGGAGGTGAGTCTCCCGATGGTCCCATTGATACATTTGCTCAATTATTCATTCAGTGAAGAAATGTCTCATAACACAGTGTGTCAGCTAGTTATGCTACCAAGGACAACTATACATTAAAATAGTCCTAATATCTGTTCTCACAGAGCAAACAAAGGAGACTGCTGCTAACTGAAAACATGGGAATGTTACCCTCCTGTCCTCAACACACATGGATAGATTTTCAGTTTGAAATAATAATAACATGCTTCACAAGAAAATGGCAAGATGCTATGAAGGAGGAAAATAAAATGTGGATGCTATTAAACTGGGGCATTGAGGAAAGCATTTCTGACTGAGTGACTTTTAAGAGGAAACTTAAAGATGCAAGAATATTCTGGGGGCAAGCCCCGTAGTCCTCTCTGTCTCTCCACCTGGAACACCCGCCTCTGTTTCTTCCTTCATCTAAGCCCACATGTTCTTCAAGTCCCAGTACAAAGGCCACACTTCTTTCCTTATCATCTTAACTCTGCCCTTAAAAAAAAAAAAGATCCAGTCTTCCGTCCAAAAATAGATTTTCATCATTTCAATTCATATTCAGCAAATACTTTAACAGAGATGTTTAACTCTGTTTGCCAAGGCAAATTCATCAGTATCCTTTATGTGGATGAACTTGGTTATGCTTATCTGGTTTATTTAAAGCATATTGGATTTATATGAGCTGAAGCCTGGTATAATAAGTTCTACAAGCAATATATTACCTAATTGCTTCGTAGATATGTATGCGAGAGAGAGAAGCAGATAGATAGGTAGGTGATAGGTGGATTTATCACCAGATCTTTTATACTGGAACAATGAACTTTGCTGGGAAAAATGTAAACTCTTCATCAAGAGATTAGAAATAACAGAGTGGAGAACAAAAGGTGAATTTGAAGATGGTAGGCATGAATAGAGATTCCACTTTTAGTTTTTAGTGACTAAACCAGCAACAGTTACAAGACTAATCTCCAGCCTGTTGGAGCTCTTTGTATATTCAAAGCATTGTGCTAAGAGTTTCATGTATATTACCGTGTTAATCTGATTCAACAGAAATTGTGATGAGTTTTACTCCAGTTTTTACAGATAAGGAAACTGAAACTTGGGAAATTAAGTAACTTTCTCAAAGTAATACACTTAACAAGTAATAAAGGCAGAATTTACCCTGGGTGGTTTTATTCTAGAACTCAACACTACATGCTCACTTGCCAGTTCCGAGCAAGCTTAATAAACCATTTAGCTACAGTTTGCATCAATTTTTCTAACCTAAAATAACAAGGGGAGCAGACACAGTACATGACAACTGAGCACCTCTGTTTCAAGGGCCACCTCTTCCTGTTCTTTCATAATCTGGGAGGATCAAGAAGGGATTCCTAGAAGAGTTGCAAGAATATCTGGAATCTGAAGAAACTCTCAGTCTCCTGGGTTCCTTCCACTTCATTTAAACCCCCATCCTGCAATTCTTTGATTATTTATAGAAGTTATTCCCAACGAAGGGCAGCTCCTTATTCTGCCTTAGAGATTGCGAAGAGAGATAAATAACACATTCCTCATTCTCTTACTCGCTGGGGAAATTGGGGGCTGTGTTTACATCGCTTCCTTGGTATTTATCCTCCTGCTGACTGTTCCATCCCCTCTATTTCACATTGTTATTTTACTTCCATTAGGGGAGCAGAAAAAACATGAGAAGCCATTCTGATCCAGCCCAATCCTCAGAGGGCATTGCTCGGTCAAAGTCAGCATCGTCTCCCTTGTAATTTTCCCTACAAACATCTCATTCAAGAGGCATTTTCCTCCCTCTGAGTGCTAATGTCCTGATGATGATAAAAATAAATAAATATCACACACACACACACACACACACACACACACACACACACACACACGCCCCAAAACAAAACAGAAGGGAAGAAAAGAGAACAGAAAATCAATTGCACGCTTGGTTCATTTCATGTTTATATACTTCTGGATTTCCTTCCTGGGCTCCTGAGAATTGCCTAGTTAGCAGTTAGGAAGGGCTGGCGGGGTCACTGCAGTTTTAATGTGGCATGCCTGTCTTCCGTGGCTTTTATTCTTTGAGAAAGGGCTGGACTTTATTAAGAAAACTTCTGAACATATGAGCTCCTTTATTTATCCATCATGTCTATGGAGACATTGATGCAGTCCATTTTGTGTGGGGAACTGACAAGATTATTTGTTATTTTCTGTTCTTTTCCAGAAATAGAGGCTTTGCTTCAAGAAAACCCTGTGGTTGGTTAAAACAATTTTGACCACTGGAGTCCTTATTTGGTTAATTTTCGTAATGCTGGCTCTTCAATGAAGGACAAGATACTCTGAGCATCTAGCTGTGTGTTAAGAACTATGCCAAGCACTTTTCACATGTTATCAATTTGATTAAACAAAAAAATATATTGATGTAAACAGCAATGTCCTAATGCCATAGATGGAGATAATGAGACTCAGAGAATAAATATAATTCTGATTGGGAGATTGTGAGTCTTTGCAGCTGATATAAATTTGCTTCCCTCTGATAACTTGTTACAAATTCTAGATTATAGTTGATTGACAATGCTGCACTAGCTTCAGGTGTACACAAGTGAGTTATTTGCACATATACAAGCATGCATTCATTTTTCAGATTCTTTTCCCATATGGGCTATTACAGACTATTGACTATAGTTTCCTGTGTATGCAGCAGGTCCTTGTTGATTATCTATTTTATGGTGGCTCAGAGGTTAAAGCGTCTGCCTCCAATGCGGGAGACCCAGGTTCAATCCCTAGGTCAGGAAGATCCCCTGGAGAAGGAAATGGTGACCCACTCCAGTATTCTTGCCTGGAGAATCCCATGGATGGAGAAGCCTGGTAGGCTACAGTCCATGGGGTCACAAAGAGTCGGACATGGCTGAGCAACTTCACTATACACTATTCACTATACTCAGTTCAGTTGCTCAGTTCTGTCCAGCTCTTTGTGACCCCGTGGACTACAGTACACTAGGCTTCCTTGTCCATCATCAACTCCTGGAGCTTACTCAAATTCATGCTCATCAAGTTGGTGATGCCATCCAACCATATTATCCTCTGTCGTCTCCGTCTCTTCCTACATTCAGTCTTCCCCAGGATCAAGGTCTTTTCCTAAGGAGTCAGTTCTTCGCACCAGGCAGCCAAAGTATAGGAACGTCAGCTTCAGCATCAGTCCTTCCAATGAATATTCAGGGTTGATTTCTTTTAGGATTGACTGGTTCGATTTCTTTGCTGTCCAAGAGACTCTCAAGTGTCTTCTCCAACACCACAGTTCAAAAGCATCAATTCTTTGGTGCTCAGCTTTCTTTATAGTCCAACTCGCACATCCATACATGACTACTGGAAAAATCATAGCTTTAACTAGATGGACCTTTGTCTGCAAAGAAATGTCTCAGCTTTTTAATATGCTTTATAGGCTGGTCCTAGCTTTTCTTCCAAGGAGTAAGTGTCTTTTAATGTCATGGCTGCAGTCACCATCTGCAGTGATTCTGGAGCCCCAGAAAATAAAGTCTGTCACTGTTTCCACTGTTTCCCCATCTATTTGCCATGAAGTGATGGGACTGGATGCCATGATCTTAGTTTTTTGAATGCTGAGTTTTAAGTCAGCTTCTTCACTCTCCTCTTTCACCTTCAACAGGAGGCTCTTTTTTTTTTTTTCCTCTTCACTTTCTGCCATAAGTGTGGTATCATCTGCATATCTGAGGTTATTGATATTTCTTCTGGCAATCTTGACTTTAATTTATGCTTCATCCAGTCTGGCATTTCTCATGATGTACTCTGTATATAAGTTAAATAAGCAGTGTATCAATATACAGCCTTGACGGACTCCTTTTCCAGTTTGGAACCATTGTCCATTGTTCCGTGCCTGGTTCTAACTGTTGCTTCTTGACTTGCATGTAGATTTCTCAGGAGGCAGGTAAGGGGGTCTAGTATTCCCATCTCTTGAAGAATTTTCCACAGTTTGTTGTGATCCACACAGTCAAAGGCTTTAGCATCTTAGATTAGTTTTTCCAAAAGCAATGTTTGGAATGTAGATGCATGCATGTATTATTTGTTAAGGAAATGGTCCTAGGAGAGAATGACCAGCGAGAAGTAGGAGGGAGATAGGATGAAGTCAAGCAGGGGTGTGATTTCAAGTGGGTTCCCATCTTAGTCTGATCCTGCTCTGGAACATGTTACTCCTCAGTACATGTTTTGCCCTGACTCAGGGCAAAAGAGCTGGATCTGCACACTGCCATCCCTATCATTGATAAGAGCTGCCTGAGAAGGCTATGAACTCCTATGTATTTTTTTTAACTGCCTTCTTTTATATTTTAATTTTTATTGGAGGATGGTTGATTTACAACGTTATGGTAGTTTCTGCTGAACAACAAAGTGAATCAGTGATGTGTATATACCCACTCTTTTTTTAGGTCTTTTCCCATATAGGCCATTACAGAGTATTGAGTAGAATTCCTTGTGCTCTACAGTAGGTGCTTATTAGTTATCTGTTATACTTCTGACTCTGCTTGCACTGAGCAGAGGTCAGGGGTAAGACAGACCTAAGCAGACCTGGGTGGAGCAATCTGTGTTTCTAGGTATGACATTTCACTTTTCTATTTTACCTTCCTGTCTTTACATTGGTCAGCCAAATCCTACCACTTCAATTTGTATAATTGCTCCACATGAAATTGGAAGAAAAAGCTACGTTCCTCCCAGTAGGACTTAAGTTTCTTGGGCCAGGAGTCTTGACTTTATTCAGTCACATAGCTGATACTCCTACAAAGCAGACCAACAGTTTTGTTTAGTCACCAAGTTATGTCCCATTTGTTGAGACCCCACAGACGTCAACATGCCAGGCTTCCCTGTTGTCTGTCTCTCAGAGTTTGTGCAAACTCATGTCCACTGAGTCCATGATACTCTCTAACCATCTCACCCCTGCCACCCCCTTCTCCTCCTGCCTTTAATCTTTCTGAGCATCAGGGTCTTTTCCAGTGAGTCAGCTCTTCATGTCAGGTGGCAAGTAGAAGGAGCTAAATAAATATCTAACAAAGGAATGAATGGTGAATAAATGGATATCCACCAATTGCTGAAGGGGAGTTGTATCCATGATTAGATCAATCTTCTAACTATATCATCAAATATTCTGTGTTCTCTCATTGGGCTTGTCACTCAGGCTTCCCTGTTGTCTGTCTCTCAGAGTTTGTGCAAACTCATGTCCACTGAGTCCATGATACTCTCTAACCATCTCACCCCTGCCACCCCCTTCTCCTCCTGCCTTTAATCTTTCTGAGCATCAGGGTCTTTTCCAGTGAGTCAGCTCTTCATGTCAGGTGGCAAGTAGAAGGAGCTAAATAAATATCTAACAAAGGAATGAATGGTGAATAAATGGATATCCACCAATTGCTGAAGGGGAGTTGTATCCATGATTAGATCAATCTTCTAACTATATCATCAAATATTCTGTGTTCTCTCATTGGGCTTGTCACATATATCACAGAGCTTTAATCACTGGAAAGACACCAATGGACCCAGAGAATGTAAAGTTACTTTAATGAAAAATGATACAGAAACATACAAAGATATATAATGAAAGAAGGAGATAACACAGTATATCCTAGACCAGGGTGTAACTTTCCAGGCTCCAACCTCACAGTAAAAATTGCTATGAATGATAATAATTCTTAGAATGAAGATTATCCCTTTTCCATTTTTATGGGATTTTATGTCCTCTGAGTGCCTCCCATCTTGGAGACTTGGCTAAGCAATAGCCTTCTGCTCAGTATAAGAAACTGGAATTTGTAACAACCCTAGACTCCATAAAATATCAACTTGAGCATCATGTGAGTTTGACGATTTAATTTATATAACTAACTTTGTCCATTAATCTTCATGCTGAGAAAACAATATAAAAATATTTTTTATAAGTGAAAGAATACAGTCACAAAAAACACATATTATATGATATCATTTACGTGAATTGTTCCAAGATGTCCTTTGTACCCTTGGAGACAATAGTACCTATCCTATAGGATTTATTATCAGGAATAAATGAATAATAGCAAGTCAAGCATAGATAATGGTGCTTGATGCCAAGACATAAATGCCTTATGAATATTAAGTATAATTAACTATCAATTAAAAAAGGCACTAGTGGTAAAGAAACCACCTGCCAGTGGAGGAGACATAAGAGACACGAGTTTGATCCCTGGGTTGGGAAGATCCCCTGGAGGAGGGCATGACAGCCCACTCCAGTACTCTTGCCTAGAGAATCCCATGGACAGAGGAGCCTGGCGGGCTACAGGCCATAGGGTCGCAGAGTCAGACACGCTCAGTGACTGAGCATGTAAGAAAAACAAATGAACAAAGATGCACCAGACTGGAAACTGGAGACTGACACACAGATGCGTAATAATAATTCACAACTGACACAGTTGAAACACATATGAAGAGGTGTTTGGACTTCACAGAAAAACAATTTGTTGCACCTTAAATTTTAAAAGATACGTTATTCTATCATATTGGCAAAGATGACCTTTGCAGCACACCCAGAAGTTAGTAAGAAGAAATACCAAAAGGCTTCATCAGACACAGTTAGGAAAGTGTGAACTGCAACAAACCGTTCTCATGTGGACAAGTTGATCAAGAAGCACTTCATATCATTATGAAATTTCTCATCATATTATTTTCAACCAAGAGCCAAGGGCAGGAGAGAGACCTTCCTTTAATGGGAAATGATACAGAACAGGTAGAGGTATTTACATACAGAAGAGATAACCGCACCCTTTAGACTGGGTTGTAAATTTCCAGGCTCTGAAGGGATGGAGTGCTGTGAAATATACGTTTGCTGAGAACGGCAAATTCAAGTTCACTTCACCTCTAGTTGAGGTGTAGAACACTGAGAGGCCTGATTTGATGATGATGATGTCTAAATTTCAACTATCATGCATGAGTGGGCCCAAATTCTCCTTCCCCCATCCTTTCACCAACAGGACCCCAAGAACAGCCCTTCATATTTTCCATTACTATACTCAGACAGCTACAGCACCCTTATACTTGATCATTTTCTGGATCTCAATTCCTTCTTCATTTGTGTGTGTGTGTGTGTGTGTGTATGTGTGTGTCTGTGTGTATGTGGTTGTATGTGTGCTTGTAAAATTCTATTTTATTGCACATTCAGCTGTGCCTTTGAAAGAACTTCTTATATAATATCTAGGGTTTCCAAGTGTCATATGGCAGTGGAACTTTCCAATTCTCTAGCCCATCCATAGCCCAAACCAGACATCTATTTTTAAAGGATCTACAAATTTGCCAAGTCCCATGGTCCTATGGTTCTAAGAGGAAAACCTAGAATCACACATAATTAAAGACCTTCTTGAATGAGAATAAGCCTGAGAGAACAAGGAAACCCTACACTTGGCCACACACTGGAGCAGTCTGTGCTTTCGTCTCTTTCTACAGTTATCTAGAGAGTCCTCCGCAACGCCGTCCCAACCTTATTTGCACGTGCCCAGCACTGATGACATTGTCAGTCTACAAGCCTGTGTTCAAGCCTTTCAGCCTATAGGCCTGTCTGTCCATAAGCCTGTCTGTCCTAGAAGACAGTTGCCTCTCTAGAAGCTAGTATTCCTATTCTTATAAATCTGTACCCCAGTTTCTAGAACTATATTTCCAACTAGAATATATCTGCTCTTGCATGTTTGTTGAAAGAATTAGTGATTCTCTTTTAGAAATAGATCTGATGAGGTGGTAGAGAGAGAGAAGGTCTTGGATGAAACACTTTGGGTCCACAATAATAAAGGATGTATTTTTAATTTCACAAATATCAGTTGAACACCAAACATAATTGTACCTACTTTCTGAGTCCTGAAGGATGAATAAACTTCATTTGATTTTTTTTAAAAAGGCTATTTTTTAAATCAGGATTTCATTTACATTATATAGGAAGAATTTCTGTGGATGTGTATAGTATGTATGTGTGAGTATGTGAGAGAGAGAGACAGAGAGATTTCTCCCTTGCAAATTGTCAATATGATTTTTCATAGGATCTGGAGAGAAATGCTTCACTATAGTAGCAAAAAACATTTGCTAGACAAGTTAGATACTTTCTAGCTCTGTGACCTTTAGCAAGTTACTTCCTTTCACCAAGTATCAATTTTCTCCTACATGCCTTCAAGGGTTGTTATGAGAATTGAGAATTGTAAATAATGTCTATAAACTACCTGGCCCCATAGTAGATGCTCAATAAATCAGAGTTGCTGCTATGACATCATAACATGAGACTCCTCAATGTGAGGGTCAACTCCCTTGCTGAGTTTCTCTTCCAAGTTCAGGGCCTGGACACTTATTTTCTTTAAAATCAGGCACAGTGTGACTCCTTGGTACTGATTCTACTCTTGTGAAAAGCATATTATGATGGGCAATTCTGCCAGTTAGGAAAAGACAAGATTGAGCTTGCACATTCTCTTTAGACATCAAGCAAGCATGAAGCAAGCCTCGTTTATGGCATTTCTGATTCAGAGCCAGCAGGGGAAATGTAGATAGTGCCATAACCTTGATGCCTTCAGATTCTCTAAAACGCAAACCTATTTGATATGACAAAAAGTCAACCACATTGGTTACTAGGAAAACCTCAGGATGTCCAGAGGAGCCCTTAGGGCATCAAGGGCTAGGGTATCTCAGTGCCCCCTGTCTCTAAATGGATAGTATCTCACAGAGACATTTTACCGCATTACCACATTACTCTCATCTGGTGCCAAGAATGTGCTGGAAAAGCCAACAGGAAACAAAAACTAGCCATTCGTAAAGTTTTCTCATGCCTCTTTTATTTCTCCTTGTATGCCTCCATTGATCTCTTAGAGATCTTGAGGCTGGAATCGTGAATAATAACCTCAGGCAACGCATGGTCTGACCTTGGCAGAGGTCTTTCCTTTTGCCTTTCCTGCCGCCTTGGGTCAGATTCCCATGGGTGTGCAGCATAGCCCCAGAAGAATCGCCTCTGTAGTTCCTCTGTCTGCTTATTGAGAGGAAAGGGGTGGCAGGGAGAATATCAGACTTGGAGTTCTACCACTCATGGACTTAGAGGTCTTGGATAAATCATTTTATATCCCCAGACCATCATGTTTCAACTGTAAAACAGGATCAACGTCTAGTTCCCCTGAGAACCCATTGGTGAGAGTAGCTTATAAACAGTAAATCCCAAAGCATGTGGAATCTTTTTATTTTTGCCATCTCTAGCACTAGAGGGAAATGAAACACCCTCCATTCATCTTTCAAGCTAATACCATTTCCAACACTGTCTTATCCACAGTCAGAGCAACAAGCTAGAAATAAGATTATGAAAAGATCTTGTGTTGCAGAGAGAGAGAGGAGGAAAAATAAACAGTCAGGGAGAGAAAGAGAGAAGGTTATCATAACGTGAAGTCCATTTTGTCCAAAATCCATAGGGCAAGGTGGCAGGCTGGAAATTCAGTTTAGAGTTGATGTTGCTGCTGCAGTCTTGAGTCCAAATTCTGCAGGGTAGCAAGTTGGAAACTCAAGTAAGATTTCTATCTTCCAGTCTTGAGAATTCCTTTCAGTTTGGAGAAACTTAGCCATTGCTCTTAAAACCTTCAACTGACTGGATAAGGTCCACACACGTGATGGAGAAAATTGTACTTTCTTGAAAATATAGTGATTTAAATGTTAATCACATCTAAAATATACTTTCACGGGTATTCATATCATATCCAGATTAGTGTTGACAAAACAAATGGATGCCATAGTCTATTCAAGTTCACACGTAAAATTAACCATCACTGCACCAAAAACAATAGAGGATTTCCAAGCGGAAAGGACTGGATGGTGGTTTGGAAACAAAATGACGGAGGGGGCACACGGCCTCTGATCTACACCAGCAGAAAGGCAGTTGTTGAGGAGGACTTGCTTTTAAGAGTCACTGAAGACCCAATAATAACCAAGAAGTACAGCTTCCAAGAGGCCAACTCCAGCTAAAAATAAGGAAGAACAAGTGATCAGTGACATGTGTTGGAACCAGATGTTTTGATTCAGTGGCGGTCTTCAGCTAAAGTGGAGCTGTTGCACTCCATGAACGCTGTGCTTAGATGGGATGCTGCATCAGATGGGAAGCCCCGAAAGTAGCATCGAAGGTCTTCCTAAGGCATGAGGTTCTGTGAGTTAAATAGACACTCCAAATCACTTCGAGCAAATTTCAAACTTATTTCATTACCCTGTGTGCTACTTTCCTCCTATGAGGCCAGATTGCTTCTTGAAAAGAAGCAATTCATTAATAGCTTAATGTAAAATCACTTATTCTTTTCATAGTACCTGCTACCTGCCTCTGAAATAAAAATTGCAAGCATGACCTGTACGTTGTCTGCTGTTCAATGCAGTTAGTTTTCTGCACAGCAAAACCACCCATCTTACATTTGCCCTTGACTTATGCATGATAGCGGAGAAAGCAATGGCACCCACTCCAGTACTCTTGCCTGGAAAATCCCATGGATGGAGGAGTCTGGTGGGCTGCAGTCCATGGAGTCGCTAAGAGTCAGACACGACTGAGAGACTTCCCTTTCACTTTTCACTCTCATGCATTGGGGAAGGAAACAGCAACCCACTCCAGTGTTCTTGCCTGGAGAATCCCAGGGATGGAGGCGCCTGGTGGGCTGCCGTCTATGGGGTGGCACAGAGTTGGACACGACTGAAGTGACTTAGTAGCAACAGCAGCAGCAACGGCATGCATAGCAGTTTAACCACTGGCTGGAAGGAGGGGTCCTCAGATGAAGCAGGCACAAAATGAAGTGCCAGATTGAGCTAAGTCTTTCAGATCCTGTGTAAGCTCTTATATATATATATATATAGCCCATGGGATAAGCAGAGATAGGGTGGCGCTGGAGCTAATGTTCCCTTGCATAGAAGGATTAGGGCAAGGGAAACAGTGGAAGAATCCAGTAACTCTAACAGAAGGGAGTGAAGAGAGCCTGAGCTCAGATGAAAAGTTGGATGTGGTGATCTCTGAGATATCCTTAAAATTCTGAGATCAGGTGATCAGTGAGATACAGGGGATCATCTTCAGGCTTGACCATCGATTGCATTAATAATTGATAAATGTTTTGCAAACAGCAAAATCACTGAATGATAACAAGTCTTTTCATTCATTATATATTAAAGAGCAATTAACTACAAAAAAGAAGCAAATTCATTTATTCATTTTACCTAAGGTTTTCCTTCTCTCTGTTGGCATTTTTTCCCCCAAAGGTGCTCATTCCTATCTGATGTAAGACTTATTTTATGAGATTTATTCTGATTGTTTTCTTAATATCATGCCAGAGCAAGACTGAAGTACATAAAAGATGATGCTACACTCAGGAATTCCTTTTCATTGGTGGACTGATCATACAAGCTTTAAAGCTGGTATCAGAAGGGCTTTGATCACACTTCAAAGTATTGTACTCAACTATACTGGATACAAATAAATATGATTATTTACCCATATATTTCAGGTTTTCCTAAATGTGATGGTTTGGGTAGCATTTTGTTTTTGCATGCCTGCTCAGTTCCTCAGTCATGTCTGGCTGTTTGCAACCCCATGCACTGTGGCCCACCAGGCTTTTCTATCCATGGGATTTCCCAGAGAAGAATACTGGAGTGGACTGCCGTTTCCTTCTCCAGGGCATCTTCCCCACCCAGAGACTGAACCTGCATCTCCTGCATTGCAGGTGTGTTCTTTACAACTGAGCCACCAGGTAAGTGCCTATTTTATCTTTTACTCATTTACTAATCTTAGGCAAGTGAACTTCTCCATGTCTTAACTCCTCCATCTGTAGAATTGGGTATGTTGGATTTACCTGAGCACTCAGATTTTAGATTCTAGCTATTACATTTGGTGACAGTGTTTTCAAGTTATCTTCAGAAGTCTTTCAGAATTCTACTAAATTTTGATGTAGGCTACTATTGCTAAACCCCTATAGTATTTGGGATTAACTGATACTTTCTTCTTGCAAACCAAATCTGTTAGAATATCAGAGCTTCCCAGACAAGTATTGGCTCAGAGTTCAAACCCAGCATCATGAAGAAATCCAGCTTATTTTCCATTATAAGAGAACACATTTAATAGAACTTGTCATCTTTTTTTCTCAAGTGAAAGGTATTTAGAGGTGCAGTTGTGTCCCTTGATTCCAATCTGATTGGAAAAATAATCCTTAAATACTCCCATGCGATGACTCTCAACACAGCCACGCTTTTGTCCCATGCTGTTCATCTCCTTCTTCTGTGAATGTCCCTTTGTGAGGCTCATGTATTCTTATTATTTCCTAGGTTTTAAATTCTTGTTTCCAGGGTAGAATTACAAAGGAGGGAGCAATTAGAAACATCTGCTCTGGTTTTGGACACTGGGAAGGCACCTCCATCACGCACCTTTTGCTGCTGAGTGATTAGATACAACTAAAAGCAGAATCTAGGCTTCCCAGTTAGTGCAACGGTAAAGAACCTGCCTGCCAACACAGGAGATGTGGGCTTGATTCCTGAGTCAGGAAAAGCCCCTGGAGCAGATAAATAGCAACCCCCTCCATTAGTCTTTCCTGGAATATCCCACAGGCAGAGGATCTGGCAGGCTACAGTCCACAGGGGTCACAAAGAGTTGGATGCAACTGAGCACACACACACACCGGGACAGAATTGCTTTAGCTTTGGACTGGGATTTTCTTCTTGGCAGTGAAAGAATGAAATGCACAAGATGGAACTCTCTTTTCTCACGCACTGAATGGATGTGATCTGTCTGTCACTCAGTCTGATTAGGAATATGGATTCTACCAAGAAAGGAGTGGAAAGAATCGTGAATAGTTGAAAACCCCAAAGCCAGGTTGTTTTCCTAATGTTGGGCTGATTCTACAGCAGCATAGTAATGGAGTTTGTCTATGTTGCCATGAGGGGATGGTTATAAAAATAAAAAAAAAAAAAAAAAAACTCCTATCATGAGTTTCCAAAGTAAATGAAGGCTGAAGATGCTGAACAAACCATGTACATCATCGCTTTAGATGTAGGTTTGAGAGGTGTATCAACACAGTTACTGAGAATTGCACACAGCCATTGATGATCAGAGCTAGAAAAACTGTGGAGAATTCTAGTCCAGATATGGGCATTCATAAATAGGTAAACCATGGCCCAGAAAAATAGGTTGATATAATATTACTGATAGCACATAAAATTTACGGAACAGTTACCATGTTAAGTTCCGTGGAAGATACTTCATAAAGGCAAACTAAATTTTCATGAAATCTTTCAGAGTTTGGTACTATTTTCCTTCCTTCCTTCCTTCCTTAATTTTTTTTTCTTCTTTTGGAATTCTCCAGGCCAGAATACTCCAAGGGATCTTCCTAACCAGGGATTGAACTCAGGTCTCCTGCATTGCAGGAGGATTCTTTCCCAGCTGAGCCACCAGGGAAGCCCTATATAGAAATAGCAATTACCTCATAGGGTGGAATTAAATCAGTAACACGGAAACAATGGTTTTAGTATATGATGGATCCTCAGAAAATGGAACAGGTACTTGACAGATATTTCAGAGGGCATGATGTTACCACCCTGTGCATGGCGGGGGCACGGTGAGTGGTGTGTTAACATTTCTAATGCTTGTCAAGCTGGTGCTCCCATGATGCTGTGAATCATTTGCTTGGGATCACAGGTACATGTCCTTCCTGATTCACAGTCCCGCAATCCTAAGTCTCACTCAGAGATGTCAGAAAGAGACAAGCATACATCGCTGCCCCAAAACTAACAGAAATATGAAATATTGATTCTAAAAGCTTTAGATTTTCAATTAAAGTTTCAGTCCCTTCAGTATATACTTATAGAAACAAAAAGCAAAGTTTTACCCTGAAGAAACAATGCACTGTTAGATTTGTTTTTCCTCTTAGGAAAAAAATGAGCACAGATGTGGTAAGGAGGGAGCTGGATGGGGGATTATATGCCGCAGATTCTCCTCTGCTACACCTACTGAGTAGGTGGGTTTTGGCACTCCCTACTGGAATGGACATACCCTAGACTCCTAATCAGGCTTAGTTTTCCCATTTTTTTTAATGAATAAATTAACTTAGAACTAAATGGACTCTTAGAACCTTTCCAACACAGGTAATATCTATATGAAAAACAGAAAACACTTTTACCTACCTGGTAGCTACCATGTAACAGTGTCTACAGGTCTTGTACTGAAATGGAATTGAGTACCTCCCAATGTGCCTAGCACTGTGTCATTTAATCCTTGAGAGCATCTAGTGATGAAAGTGATTTAAGACAACAAGCAGACTCATCGTTCTCTTCCCCTAGATCTTTCCCACGTCCATCTTGACCACTGCAAGAGCAGGCCGGCAGATTGCATTCCACTGTGGTTAAGGATGCATCCGGGGTCTGCAGTGTATTCCCCTTCCTCATGTTTCCATTACTCAAGGAACATTTTCAAAGGATGAGATCTGCTCGATTTTCGGATAGTTTCCAGAGGGATGTGGCAGAGTGCCACCTCATTTGATTCACTTAAAATTAGACCACAGTGAGGAATCCCAGTGTCCCACTGGGAGCAGCTCTGTACCGGTGGGAGGGTGGGAGGAGAGACCTACCCATTTGCTGCTGGAATACAAGAAGGGTTCTCCATCCGTGTCTCACAAGTTTCCCCAGTTCTGATTATTTTGAGTACTAACCCTCTCAATGAAAACAGGATATAATATTATTCCTGAGCTCCCCCTCCCCTCTTCCACCTATCACCTCACATTACAGTTAGGAATTCAGGGATACTATTTCTAACTGAAATGAAGGGCACTTATTGGGGAAAAAAAGTCATTGCAAGGTCATATCCTTCAGTCTCTAAGAAGTCAACCATAGGTTACATTTGGTAAAGACTTAAAATATACTCACACTGCATATGGGATATATTGTTGTTCAGTTTCTCAGTCTTGTCTTACTCTTTGCTACCTTATGGACTGCAGCATGCCAGGCTTCTCTGTCCTTCACCATCTCCTGGAACTTGCTCAAACTTATGTCCATCAAGTCAATGATGCCATCCAAACATCTCATCCCCTGTCATCCCTTTCTCCTCCTGCCTTCAATCTTTCCTACCATCAGGGTCTTTTCTAATGAGTCAGCTCTTCACATCAAGTTGCCAAAGTATCAGAGCTTCAGCCTCAGCATCACTCCCTCCAATGAATGTTTATGATTGATTTCCTTTAGGATTGATGGTTTGATCTCCTTCTACCCAAATGCAGTACTTGGGTGCAGTCTCAAAAATGACAGAATGACCACTGTTCATTTCCAAGGCAAATCATTCAACATCACAGTAATCCAAGTCTATCCCCCAACCACTAATGCTGAAGAAGCTGAAGTTGAACTGTTCTATGAAGACCCACAAGATTGTCTAGAACTACACCAAAAGAAGATGTCCTTTCATCATAGGGGATTGGAATGCAAAAGTAGGACATCAAGAGATACCTATAGTAACAGGCAAGTTTGGCCTCAGAGTAGAAAATGAAACAGGGCAAAGGCTAACAGAGTTTTTCAAGAAAACACATCAGTCATAGCAAACACCCTCTTCCAACAACACAAGAGATGACTCTAAACATGGACACCATGAGATAGATAGTCAATACTGAGATCAGACTGATTATATTTTTTGCATGTGGGATACAATCCTGGGTATATTAGCTGACTTGGGTTGTCATAAAAAAATGCCATACAGTTTAAATCTATGTTCTCACACCTGTGTGTGCTGGAAACCCAAGACTAGGGTGCCAGTGTGAACAGTTCTGGTGAGAGCATACACACAGACCAAAAGGAAAAGAGAGTTCTCATCCTTTACTTATAAGGCCACCGTCACATCACATTAGAGCTCCTAACTCCTAAAAGGGGGCTTTCCCAGTGGCTCAGTGTAAAGAACCCACCTGCAATGCAGGAGATATGGGTTCAATCCCTGGGTTGGGAAGATTCCCTGGAGGAGGGCATGGCAGCCCACTCCAATATTCTTGCCTGGAGAATCCCACGGACAGAGGAGCCTGGCTGGCAGGCCTCAGTCCATGGTGTTGCAAAGAGTCTGGCATGTCTGAAGTGATTTAGAACATGTGCACAACCCTTGAGAGGACCTTCTCTCCAAATATAATCACATTGAGAGCTGGGGCTTCAGCACGTGAACTTTGGTAGAGAGGAGAGAGGAACAGTTCAGTTCATAGCACTGAACTGAAAATTTTCTTTAATTTCTCTGTCCTCAGAGATAAGTCCCCAAAGAGAAATCAAACTTGGCTTAGATTTCCCAAGGATTTCCATATCTATAAACTAAAGGAAAATTTGGACTAATTTGCCTGAAATGGGTAAGTTCAGTGATCTGGTTTGTTTTTTTGTTCATGTACCTATTTATGGGTTGGAAAGAATTCAATATTTGGAGAGAGCAGATTAGTTCTAATCTTGGTAATATTACTAATTTGCTTTATGACCTCAGCTTTTTCCATCTGTAAAGTGAAATCTTCTGGGAAGACTTCTTCCCACTCTGATATTCTGGGGATCTGAGATGTATGGATTGGTATTTGTGTTCCTTTTGGAATAGAGACTTGTAATCAAAATCCAAAGGGTACTCTAATGTCATTGGATCTACATTTTCAGTGGCCTCACGGCTAGGATAATGGAACAGAGAAAGCTTAAACAAAATATGAAAACAATCTTCCTGGGGAGAGGTGGAAGACAGACACTGAACTATGATCTAGAAGCAGAATTGGAAGCAGCCAGCTGAAATACTCATACGTCAAAAGGAGCAGTTCTTGGAGTGTTCTTCCTGCCTGCTGGTTTACATCTTATGGAGTGTTGGATAGATGAGACATCTCAGTGATTTATAGAGTCTAGTCACTAGGTAAAGGACAGAATAATGATAAGTGTTTTCTTAACTAACAGGCATTTTCTAAAAATAAGAGATTTATTTATAAGCACTTTACATATATTATTATATTCAAATCAATTCTAACCACAAACCTCGGAGTATCACTTTTATTCTTAAATTCCAGAAAAGAAAAAAAAAAATGACACTTAGAACACTTAAAGCAATTTGTTGGAAATTGCATGGTTGGAGAGAAACAGGGAACAGATTCCAAACAAGCCAGTTGACCTGAGATCTCCTAAGGACTAGCCCATTCTGTCTTTTCAGGAAAACCGAGGTTTAGTAATGTCTTCTCCATCAGTGTTCCAAGAAGATGGGGCTGCATGCAACCTTTTACCTCCAACACAACATGGTGTAAAACATACTTGGGTGTAGAGAATACAGGATGATGGCAAGCTCCAAATAAGTATCCTCAAACTTAAAAAGAATCAGGAGCATCCTCAAGAAGGAAACAGTCTATGGTGAGAACGAAAGACTAAGAATGACTTAGACAGGCGAGAATAGGGGAAATAGAGTGGGACAAGACGGACAGAGTGAAACATGCCAGAACCCAGGAAGGGTTTCATACCAAATGGTATCTGCCTTCATGCTCAGTTACTCCATATCCCCAAAACATTATTTATTCAAAAGTACATTCTGAATACCACAATTATGTATGCCATAGCATGTTCATCACATCCTAATGGCACGTTTATTCATCTCTCTTTACTGACAGTGAATTCTGGCTGTTTGTCTTGGATTGACCATTGAATCTTACCCAATTAATGTTTTCTTTTCACTTCATTTGCACTAGGTGGGTCTTGTAGGCATCATGGAAGTGAATAAACAAGATCCAATGCACTGCTTTCCAGGACTTCATCATCTCTCTTGGAGAAGGTAGACAAATAAGCAAGTTGCTGAACTTCAGGATCTTTATATGTAAACTGGAGATGAGAAAACCTCTACCAGCTATCTCTCAAGAAAATGGAATGCCTGGTAAAACAATGCCTCAAAAGTACTTTACAAAGTATCATTTGTGTGTAAGCTTACAGCTATAAATAGTTAAATGATGATGGTGTGATTACTCACCTAGAGCCAGACATCTTGGCGTGAAGTCAAGTGGGCCTTAGGTAGCATTACTACAAATGAAGTCAGTGGAGGTGATGGAATTCCAGCTGAGTTATTTCAAATTGTAAAAGATGATGCTGTTAAAGTGCTGCACTCAATATGCCAGCAAATTTGGAAAACTCAGCAGTGGTCAAAGGACTGGAAAAGGTCAGTTGTCATTCCAATCCCAAAGAAGGACAATGCCAAACAATGCTCAAACTACCACATAATTGCACTCATCTCACACAATAGTAAAGAAATGCTCAAAATTCTCTAAGCTAGCCTTCAACACTACATGAACCAAGAACTTCCAGCTGTTCAAACTGGATTCAGAAAAGGCAGAGGAACCAGAGATTGAATTACCAACATTCACTGGATCATAGAAAAAGCAAAAGAATTCCAGAAAAACATCTACTTCTGCTTCACTGATTATGCTAAAGCCTTTGACTGTGTGGATCACCACAAACTGTGGAAAATTCTTCAAGGGATGGGAATACCAGACCACCATACCTGCCTCCCGAGAAATCTATATGCAGGTCAAGAAGCAACTGTTAGAATTAAACATGGAACAAGGGACTGGTTCCAAATTGGGAAAGGAGTATGTCAAGGTTGTGTATTGTCACCTTGCTTATTTAACTTATATACAGAGTACAACATGTGAAATGCTGGGCTAGATGAAGCACAAGATGAATCTTGACTGTTGGGAGAAATATCAATAACCTCAGATATGCAGATGACACCACTGTTATGACAGAAAGGGAATAGGAACTAAATTTAAAGCCTCTTGATGAAAGCAGAAGAGGAGAGTGAAAAAGCTGGCTTAAAACTCAACATTTTAAAAATGAAGATCATGGCATCTGGTCCCATCATTTAATGGCAAGTAGATAGGGAAACAATGGAAACAGTTACAGACTTTATTTTCCTGGGCTCCCAAATCACTGCAGATGTTGACTGCAGCCATGAAATTAAAAGATGTTTGCTCCTTGGAAGAAAAGCTATGATAAATCTAGATAACATATTAAAAAGAAGAGATGTTACTTTGTCAGTGAAGGTCCATATAGTCAAAGCTATGGTTTTTCTAGTAGTCACGTATGGATGTGAGAGTTGGACCATAAAGAAGGCTAAATGCTGAAGAATTGATGCTTTTGAACTGTGGTGTTGGAGACTCTTGAGAGTGCCTTGGACTGTAAGAAGATCAAACCAGTCCATCATAAAGGAAAACAGTCCTGAATATTCATTAGAAGGACTGGTGTTGAAGCTGAATCTCCAATACTTTGATGCAAAGAGCTGATTCCACCTGATGCCAAGAGCCAACTCATTAGAAAAGACCCTGCTGCTGGGAAAGATTGAAGGCAGGAGAAGGGGCAACAGGAAATGGGACGGTTGCATGGCATCATCAACTCAATGGACATGACTTTGAGCAAGCTCTGGGAGATGGTGAAGGTAGGGAAGCCTGGTGTGCTGCAGTCCATGGGGTGACAAAGAGTCAGTCACGACTGAGCGACTGAACACCACAAAAAATGAAAGGAAAACAAAGCTCTTTCCTTTAGTTGTTGCTCAGTTATCTTAAGTTTGTGTTGTTATTGTTGTTCATTTGTTGTTAAGCCTCATGAAATGTGGCCCAGAGGAGGAGGGAATAGCAAACCATTCAAGTATTCTTGGCTCGAGAACTCCATGAGCAGTATGAAAAGCTCTTTCCTTAGTAAAATCCCAATTTTTAAATGAAGAAGCGATGTTGGACATTATTGCTTAATGAACACCATGACACTCACTGTTTCAGGCAAGGTTTTTCAATAGAAATGAAAACTAATGGACTAAGGATACATAGGGAAATGTATTTTCTGAATTTAAATATTAATATGAGAAAACAGCAGATATTAGACCTTCTACAAAAAGACTGACCTGTGTCCTGTATTCTTCCAAAGTGTCACAATCATTTAAAATAAAAGAGAGAGAGAGAGAGAGGGAAAACAAAAAACAATGAGGAATTGCCCCAGATTGGGAGAAACTAAGGGGACATGACAACTAAAAGTAACATTTAATCCAGGAGTGAACCCTGGGCCAGGAAAGTACATCTGTGGTTCAAGTAGAAAGCTTCATATAAGGTCTGTAGTTTATAGGGTTGCAACCATAATTTTATAATTCCATAACTGACCAAGGTTATATAAGATGTTAACATCTGGGGAAATCTGGTGACAGGTATACAGTGACATTTTGTCCTATTTTTTTCAACTTTTTTGCCATTTTTTTTTCCAAATAATAAAAAGAAGGTACTTGACTCATGCATCCAGGCCCCTGAAGTTAGAAAATGGTCATGTGATCTGTCGCCAGCATCTGAGGCCGTATTTTGTTGTTCCTCTAATTCAGTGGGATTATCTGATCTTCTCAGAGTCCCCAAACCCACAAATCCATATTCAGAACCTTTGGGTGATGAAATGCAGAAAAACTGGCACGCGCTGCGCCGGGCGCCGCTTTACGTGCGGCCGCTTTACATGCGCCCCCTATCCGTGCGCCCGCTTTATGTGCGCCCTCGTACCCGCTCTGCACTTGGCCTCATGTCCTTTCGATGCTCTTACCTTGTCTCGCAACGTGAATTCTGGGTCATAGAAGGAGGCCCAAACCAGTCCCCTCCTCCCTCTGAACCCAGAAAGCAAACAGCTTAATTGGAAATGGCTGTTTTTCTTCTCCCTGAGACGGTAAAAATCATTTTCCATTTCTTCAGGCAGTTGAGAGTCACTGCCCTCCAGGAAATGAGGAACGTTTCCCTGGACTTTATTTTTCTACATGCTATAAAATTAATTACAGTTTTGTTTCATTTCAGGGTTGAGGTAGGGTTAACAGAGGAGGGGAAATGCATTAAGGCAAAGGAGTAAATAATATACAAACCTAAAAGATGTTTTGAAAGGTTGCCAGAAGCCAGGTGAATAATTGATGATACTCTGAAGCATCCAGATCTTTCCCATGAAGTGGTAGTTATGCCAAAATGAATTGCAAGTGATATTTTCCCTCTCTCTTTTCCCTTACACACACACACACACACACACACACACACACAGTCCCTTTACTGACTCCCCTTCACAGATGAGAGATACTATTATTCATCCATTCAGAGTGTCCTGTAAGTCAGACCCATTCTGCTCTTCCCTCATTCTCAAGCCCACCGGCCTTACATGAATCTTCTCTACATTTATATGTAGGTAATTTTATGCACTAGAGGAAGAAATGGCAACCCATTCCAGGATTCTCGCCTGGGTTATCCCATGGACAGATGAGACTGGTGGGCTGTCATCCGTGCAACAGCAGAAGAGTCGCAGAAGAGTCAGGCACGTTTAGTGAGTAAACAATCCTAGGAATCTGGTCTCCCTGCCCAAGTGTGGACAGACCACTGCCTCCTACAGAGCTTTTCCTGCTTTACTTTTACAGTGCCCTGCTGAGCAGAACCCTCTGGCCTCAGTTCCTGCCTGTGAACAACAGTCCAATCCTTCTAAGTTTTGGCTTCTGACTTCATTTCCACTGGACAATCTAGCAACCCTGAGTATCTTTTCATTAAATATTTATTCCCTTCCTTTGTCCACATAGCTTGTCCACCAAGAATGAAGGTACTCTGCCCTCATTTCAGGCTGCTGAAATTCTCTCTCTCATGATTATGTAAGTGCTACCTCTTTCCTGAAACCCTCCCCCAATTTTCAGTTATTCTGGTAGTAACTTGCCTGAGATTACATTTGTAGGCAGTTGCCTCTACTCGCAATGGCAACCCACTCCAGTACTCCTGCCTGGAAAATCCCATGGATGGAGGAGCCTGGTGGGCTGCAGTCCATGGGGTCGCTAAGAGTAGGACATGACTGGATGACTTCACTTTCACTTTTCACTTTTATGCATTGGAGAAGGAAATGGCAACCCACTCCAGTGTTCTTGCCTGGAGAATCCCAGGGAAGGGTGAGCCTGGTGGGCTGCCATCTATGGGGTCTCACAGAGTCAGACACAACTGAAGCGACTTAGCAGCAGCAGCAGCAGCAGTCTCTACTAGATTATAAACCTCCTGAAGGTATAAAATGTGTGTTTTAGTGTTTGCTCCTCTTAAGAACATAAAGATTTTGAGAGAAAAAGTTTATGGAATGTTGGGAGATTGTATCTATTTTATATATGATGAATAGGCTTGTAACATGGGAAATATAATTCTGTGGCACACAGCATGCCATCACGATTCTGAAAAATGTGATGCTCTGTGAACGTTTTCATAGCACTGTTTTACAATTTTCTTTCCACATCATTAATTCTCAGAATCCACTCAGTACAGTAGGCTTGATTCTCTTCATCTTTCTGATGGGAAAACTGTGAGTTGGGCAGGGATCAAGTCTAGCCTGATGCAAAGAGGTGACTCATTGGAAAAGACTCTGATGCTGGGAAAGATTGAGAGCAGGAGGAGAAGGGGGCGACAGAGGATGAGATGGTTCAATGGCATCACCAACTCAACAGAAGTGAGTTTGAGAAAACTCCAGAAGACAGTGAAGGACAGGAAGGCTGGCATGCTGCATTTCATAGGTTTGCAAAGAGTCAGACATGACTTAGAGACTTCTGAACAACCAAAGTCTAGCCGGGGCAGAGTGAGAGGACTTAGAGCTATACAGCCCTAGGTAATTGCTAGAAGAGGAAGCCATTGAAAGGGGCGGGGGCGGGGGTACACTCGACTCAAAGATCTACAGACTGACTTTCTAGCCTCATCTGTTCCATCTAGGAGCTCAGTGGTCTTGCGTAAGTCATTTGGTTTTCCGGTCTTTTATTTCCTGTTTATCGTGTGTGTGTGTGTGTGTGTGTGTGTGTGTGTGTGTGTGTGTGTGTGGTATTCAAATATTGAATCATTCAACCATTCTTATATTTTTGGAAGTGGGGGAATGTGTCTTTTTTAAGCCATGATGAATAGCCCTGTGATGAACATCTATTACTGGAGTGCAGTTGATTTTCTAGGTTGCATTAGTTTCGGGTGTGCAGGCATGTGACTCTGTAGTACACGTACATGTATCCACTCCTTTTAGATTAGTTTCCCAGCTAGGCCACTCCATAACATTGAGAAGCGTTCCCTGTTCTTTACGGTGGGTCCTCGTCAGCTATCTACCTTATATGCAGTAGTGGGTATATGTCAGTCCCCTGGAGGCACTGGCGCAGGGAGGCCTCCAGAAGATGTATAATGTGGCGAGCTATGTCCACAGTGGAGGCCCCCTCGGCCAGGTTAAGAGGCCCCGGAGGTCTCTGAACTGCTTGAGATGAGTCGTCTACACTGCTCTCTGCCCCCGAGAGGCCAAGCTGTCACGCCGATGCCTCCACTTGTCATCTTCCTGTCCGTGAGCTGTGAAGAGTGAGCACCACTCGGGTCTCAGGAGACCATCTAGTGTGGCAGCTAAGAACACAGCCTGTGGGGCCAGACGGCCTGGGCTTGTATCTCACCTCGACCTCCAGACTCGGCCTGTGGCCTTAAGAAGGTCGCTTCCCCGCCCCACGCCTCACTGCCCCCATCTGCAATGGCAGCGCAGTACTCACCTCCGAGGACTGCCCGAGCATCTGTGAGGCAAATCTCTGCTAACAGCACCTCTTGTAAATGGTAGCTATTTTTACTTCTGTGCCAACCACACAGGCTCCTGGGAGGATCAAACGAGAACAGTTTGTAAACTTTAAAGCACTAATGGAAAATAAAGACTTGGTACAAACGAATATGCTTTTTTCTCTAAAACTGGGGGAAAAAAAATGTGTCCTCTTATTCCAAAATCCTTCTGAGATCATGAGCTAAAAAACTCAAAGATTATTCATACCCTTTACGAGACAAATTTTCTTCTAAGACATTTTCAAAGTTAACTTTACAGTGAACTTTCTCCAAAATGTCTCTTGTTGGAATCAGTTATGCAGACTTGAGTTTTTGACTACTTTATTTTAAATATCCCCCCTTTCAAAGTTAGAAAAACAATTACAATAAACAAATAACACAAAGGTATAAATTACTAAAGCCATTTTTTTAATCTGTGAAGATTTTTACTTGAAATGGGTGTGTCCTGTACCCTTCGTGGATAGCTTCTCCTTATAAATTATGCATTCAAATAGTAACGTTAAGCCATCAACTCAGAAATCAGTAAGGGAAAGTACCTTTTTTATTTTGGAAGCACCTCAGTGCTAAATGAAATGGATGGCTGGTACATGCTTTTCCTACCATTTGCAAAGTAATAAATAAGAGCAGAATAATAGCATATTTTAAAATGCCACATTGATATACACACATTGACTATAATATACACACATGGTAAATAACCTGGGAGACGGTTTAGGTCAGCTTCCAAACTGGTTGACAGTCATAATTTGGTACAATTACTCAATTTTTAGTAATACTTTGTGAAGGGTATTGTCTTAGAATTGTGGAGGATACAAGACAGCTGGGATCTAGTAAAAATAAAATATTGATTTCAATCCAAAATCCATGTTTATTGACAAGACCATTTTTGAGTTTGGAAATGTCAAGGGGAGCTCCTGGAATGGCTTTTTTTTTTCTTTTTCTCATCACCTCTTTGTTCAGGCCATTATTCAAAATTAGCTGTCCAAAATGATTTGGCATTTATGGAATAAACAAGTTTAAGCTTATGCAGCAGCCTTCTTTTGCTCTGTGGTAGGTTTTTTTTCTGCAGGCTTCTTTTTCACCTGCTGGTTTCTTGGTCCCTGCTGGAATGGCTTTGATCGGGCTCAGGGCTTTCTGTTCTCAGATCTGCCCACCATCATCTTTCCTAACTGGGTGTGCTTCCCTAACTCTGATGACATTTTCCATAGATTGCAAGTTCTACATGATGTTATACTAAACACATACATTTCTGAAGTCAAATAAACAGTCTAAGTTGAGCTCAGTTTATATTTGATTCCTACAAGGCTTCTCAGAGTCTTTAATAAATTCTTGACTTTTTTTGGCAGGGGATGGAGGAAGTTGTGTTGTTCAAACCCATTAGATTAAACAGTATATTTACAGATTAGTGTTCCACAGAATAACTGGGGAAACACTGGATTAAGAATTAGCTTAGATTCCTTTGTTCAGTAAAGAGGAACTTGATGTGGGTAATGGAGATACAGCTGTTAACACATAGCCGCCATCCTATTTTTATGCAGCTCACACCTGGGAGGCGAACCTAGCACATGAATATTTTAGCAGGAAGTGTGAAAGGCTGGGGAACACCTTGGGGGAAGAGGGATGCCTTATTAACTTTCAGATGCATGACATGTTGCCTGATGTGGAACCAATGCATAGTTGATGTTCAACTGATGTTGGTGAATAGGTTGGAGAAGGAGAAAGAAATCAAGGGACCCTGCAAGGAAAAAGATTTGGAGTGGAGGAAAAAAATGGGTTGAGAAGAGACCAGTGTGGGAGTATAATAAAAGGCAGACAGTTAGTTGACCAACATTGAAAAATGCCAAGGGTTTCTAAGAGAATGGGAGGTGACTCTGTCTGGGAAAACTGAAGGTAGCAGTTAAAATGACACATTCTGCATCACAGAGCTGCTTCAAGTTGATCTCATTATAGACAGAGACACGTTCCATAAAGTGAGGTAGTCTAGGGAGTTCCTGCACCAAGAGATCTTGGTGATGCCCCAGTGTGAATGTCTTGCTTTGATCTGTCCATGTGACCTCTCACACACAATTTTTGTATGTGTGTGCGTGTGTGTGTTTTTTTTTTAAGCAGACAATGAGACCCACTTAATCCACTGTGCACCCTTCTGCTTTGACCTTTAGGAAGTTCAGGGCTTAATTTGGTCCACAATTGCAATAAAACTTACCTATCCGAGTCCAGTTATATTCATATCTCCCCTTTCTGTCAACACATCCAAAACTGCTACAGTGTCTCAGAAACTATTCTAGACTCTGTGAGTGCTGTACATAATGCCTCAAAGAGCTCTGACCAGTCACGGAACGTGCAATTTTTATTCGCTGATGCATTCATTAACTCAGAAAGTTATTGGCTATCCAACATGGGTCAAGATCTTTACCAGGAGTATTAAAGAAGGTAAAAATGTAAATAAAAATGACATTTTTCACCTTCATCACAGTTTCCTTTGCTGTGCAAAAGCTTTTAAGTTTAATCAGGTCCCACTTCTTTACTTCTGTTTTTATTTCCATTACTCTAGGAGGTGGGTCATAGAGGATCTTGCTTTGACTTATGTCATCAAATGTTCTGCCTATGTTTTCCTCTGTTTTATAGTTTCTGGTCTTACATTTAGGTCTTTAATCCATTTCAAGTTTATCTTTGTGTATGGTGTTAGGAGGTGTTCTAATTTCATTTTTTTACATGTACCTGTCCAGTTTTCCAGCACCGTTTATTGAAGAGGCTGTCTTTCCCCCTTTGTATACTCTTGCCTCTCTTGTCAAAAATAAGGTACCCATAGGTGCATGGGTTTATTTCTGGGCTTTCTATCTTGTTCCATTGGTCTATATTTCTGTTTTTGTGCCAGTACCATACTATCTTGATGACTGTAGCTTTACAGTATAATCTGAAGTCCAGCTCCATTCTTCTTTCTCAAGACTGCTTTGGCTTTCGGGGTCTTTTGTGTTTCCATATGATTTTTTGTTCTAGTTCTGTGGAAAATGTCATTGGTAATTTGACAGGGATTGTACCAAATCTGTAGACTGCATTTGGTAGTATAGTCATTTCTGCAATATTGATTCTTCCTACCCAGGAACATGGACTATCTCTCTATCTGTATCTCTCCATCTGTTCACTCAGACTCACGTCCATTGAGTCAGTGATGCCATCCAGCCATCTCATCCTCCGTTGTCCCCTTCTCCTCCTAACCCCAATCCCTCCCACCATCAGAGTCTTTTCCAAGAGTCAACTCTTCCCACGAGGTGGCCAAAGTACTGAAGTTTCAGCTTCAGCATCATTCCCTCCAAAGAATGAGTCGGTGATGTCATCCAGGCATCTCACCCTCTGTTGTCCCCTTCTCCTCCTAACCCCAATCCCTCCCAGCATCAGAGTCTTTTCCAAGAGTCAACTCTTCCCACGAGGTGGCCAAAGTACTGAAGTTTCAGCTTCAGCATCATTCCCTCCAAAGAAATCCCAGGGCTGATCTCCTTTAGAATGGACTGGTTGGATCTCCTTGCAGTCCAAGGGACTCTCAAGAGTCTTCTCCAACACCACAGTTCAAAAGCATTAATTCTTTGGTGCTCAGCTTTCTTCACAGTCCAACTCTCACATCCATACATGACCATAGGAAAAACCATAGCCTTGACTAGACGGACCTTTGTTGACAAAGTAATGTCTCTGCTTTTAAATATGCTTTCTAGGTTGGTCATAACTTTTCTTCCAAGGAGTAAGCCCATTTTTGGAGAGTTTTAATTATAAATGGGTGCTGAATTTTGTCAAAGGCTTTTTCTGCATCTATTGAGATTATCATATGGTTTTTATCTTTCAATTTGTTAATATGGTGTATCACATTGATTGACTTGCATATATTGAAGAATCCTTTTGAGAGGTCAAGCATGTTCAGGCATGTTCGGGCATGTCACAATGAAAAGCCCCAGAAAAGTGTCGTGGAAGGTCCCGGCGGTTGGCCACTGCCCAAACAGGAACTGGAAGAGGGCCAAACTTCCGGGAACCAACCCCATGGCCTGGCTCAGTCAAGTGCCAATCATCACTACAGCCTGCGCTTCCTACCTCATGTGGGAGGACTTGGCTTGAACACCAGCCCTGACTATAAAACCTCGTGCCCACCCCCCATACCTCGCTGACTCCCTTCCCTTGCCCGCTCCCCACCGGGAGTCTGCCCGAGAGCAACCGCCCAATAAAGGTTTCCATCGACGGTCTTTAGAGGTGGTTTTTTCTTCCCGTGGCATTTCTAACACCTTTCATCCCTGGAATAAACCCAACTTGATCAAGCTTTTGGATGTCTTGCTGAATTCTGTTTGCTAAATTCTGTTCAGGATTTTTGCATCTATGTTCATCAGTGATTCGGGCCTGTAGTTCTCTTTTTTATGTGTTGTCTTTGTCTGGTTTTGGTATCAGGGTGATGGTTGCCTCGTAGAATGAGCTTGGAAGTGTTCCTTCATCTGCAGTTTTTTGAGTTTTAGAAGGATAGGCATTAGCTCTTCTCTAAATGTTTGAAGTATTCTCCTGTGAAGCCATCTGGTCCTGGGCTTTTGTTTTTTTGGGGGAGACTTTTTTTTTTATCACAGCTTCAATTTCAGTGCTTGTAATTGGGTTGTTCACAATTTCTATTTCTTCCTGGTTCAGTCTCAGAAGACTGAACTTTCCTAAGAATCTGTCCATTTCTTCCAGGTTATCCATTTTATTGCCATATAGTTGTTCATAATAGTCTCTTATAATCCTTTGTATTTCTGCATTGTCTGTTATAACCTCTCCTTTTTCATTTCTGATTTTGTTGATTTGATTATCTCTTTTTTTCTTGATAAATTTGGCTAAAGATTTGTCAATTTTGTTTTTCTTCTCAAAGAACCAACTTTTAATTTTATTAATCTTTACTATTGTTTTTTTGTTTTGTTTTGTTTGTTTGTTTTTCATTTATTCCTGCTTGGATCTTCTGATTTATTCCCTTCTAATATTTTGCTTTTGTTGTTGTTGTTTTCCTTCTTTTTCCAGTTGTTTTAGGTGTAAAGTTAGGTTATCTATTGGATGTTTTTCTTTTTCTTGAGGTGAGGTTGTATTGCTATAAACTTCCCTCTTAGAACTGCTTGTGCTGCATCCTATAGATTTTGAGTTGTCATGTTTTCATTATCATTTGTTTCTCAAAAGATAACCCTCAGAATGGGAGAAAATAATAGCAAATAAAACAACTGATGAAGGATTAATTTCCAAAATATACAAGCAGCTCATACAACTCAAAGCAAGAAAAACAAACAACCCAATCAAAAATTGAGAAAAAGTCCTAAGCAGACATTTCTCCAAAGAAGACATACAGATGGCTAACAAACACATGAAAAAATGCTCAACATCGCTCATTATTAGAGAAATGCAAATCAAAACCCCAATGAGATATCACCTCACACTGGTCATAATGGCCATCATCAAAAAGTCTACAAACAATAAATGCTGGAGAGGGTGTGGAGCAAAGGGAACACTTTTGCACTGTTGGTGGTAATGTAAATTGATACAGCCACTGTGGAAGACAATATGGAGAGTCCTTAAAAAACTAGGAATAAACCCACCATATGACCCAGGAATCCCACTCCTAGGCATATACCCTGAGGAAACCAAAACTGAGAAAAGACACATGTATCCCATTGTTCATTGCAGCACTGTTTATAATAGCTAGAACATGGAAGTAACCTAGCTGTCCATCAACAGATGAATGGATAAAGAAGTTGTGGTACATACACACAATGGAATATTACTCAACCATAAAAAGGAATGCCTTTCAGTCAATTCTTAGGAGGTGGATGAACCCAGAACCTATTATACAGAGTGAGTCAGAAAGAAAAAGATAAACATCGTATTCTATTGCACATATACAGAATCTAGGAAAATGGTACTGAAGAATTTATTTACAGGGAAGCAATGAAGAAACAGACATAGAGAATAGACTTATGGACATGGGGAGAGGGCAGGAGAGGGTGAGATGCACAGAAACAGTAACATGGAAACATATTAAAACAGACAGGCAATGGGAATTGCTGTACGGCTTGGGAAATTCAAATAGGGGCTTTGTATGAAACTAGAGGGGTGAGATGGGGAGGGAGATGAGAGGGAGGTTCAAAAGGGAGGGGATATCTGTATACAAAAAAATCATAATAATGACAGTAATAATAAGTAAATAACTTTAAAACAGTTTCTGTACTCATTCTTTTAACAATTTGCTTAATATGCAGATATTGATAATGATTCATGTACATATGCAAATTACTTCAAAAACTGGTTCTAATGAGTGCTCAAATCTATTATCATCATTAGTTTTACAACAGATATCCTTAAATGTTGCAAACATAGATTTATAAAACCCGAATCCTACAAAAGCACAAATCTAAAGTGTGTAAAATCTAAATGGGTATAATTTTTAATGAAAGAGTCCTGAAGCCCTTAAAAATTATAGTGCTTGCCCATTGTCAGTGTCCCAGCTAGACTTCCACTACTGAATTACACTGGACTTGGGATAATTACCCAGGGACAATCTCACCATAGCCAAGTTAACTCCAGCTCATTCACTCAGCATGTGTTTGGAGGGTCCCTACCAATGCCAGGTCCTGAGCTAGGCAACAGGGTTCTGAGCTACCTTTTGGGTAACTCTGACTGAGGGCCCTCTGCCTATCAGCACTATAAACGTATTATCTAGGTGCTCAGCATAGAGAACCCATGTTCCAGTCTTATGGTTGCATAAGCACCGTGACCAATCTCTGGGCAGAGCCATCAGGAAATAACTGCTCTTTGGCTTCACATTCCTCTGTTAAGCTTGATACCCTCACAAAAGGAGAATTAGACAAGGAAGTAAGAGATAAACTGAGGACATGTCCTGTAAACACGTTCTTTTCAGAATGGGGCAAGCTGCATGGGGAGAGAGTTACGGCAAATGTCTCATACAGTCCAGTAAGAAGCTTTAGGGTGTGGACCTGACACTCTCTGACACTTTTAATTCCTCATCATTGGCCAAAACAGTGTGTCAACGGCATTTTCTTTGTGGCCAAAATGTAGAGAGGCTTGCATTTGGAACAGCAGATGGAAAATGTAAAGGAGTCAGAAATGCTTCCCTTCACATAGTGTGCTTAGTTGCTCAGTCATGTCTAACTCGTTGTGACTCCATGGACTGTAGCCCACCAGGCTCCGCTGTCCATGGAGATTCTCCAGGCAAGAATACCGGAGTCTGTTGCCATGCCCTCCTCCAGGGGATCTTCCCCACCTCGGGATTGAACCCAGGGCTCCCACATGGCAGGTAGATTCTTTACCATCTGAGCCACCAGGGAAGCCCCCCTTCACCTGGACAGCAGTGTAAGTGGCGCCCTCTAGAGCTGTGCACTGCACAGTCCTTACAGTGGTATCAAACGTGATTGAGAAGCATTCCCCACATTCCCGTGTTTGTATATGAACAACAGGGATGAAGAAAGCGAAAATACAAGGCCATGGGCTGGAAGGAAATATCGATGAGAGAAAGTAACAAACCATATAGCTGAGGTTTAGGGAGGGGGAAGGGCTTCCCTGCTGGGTCAGGGGTAAGGAATCTGCCTGTAGTGCAGGAGACTCAGGAGACGTCGATTCTTGGGTCAGGAAGATACCCTGGAGGAGGGCTTGGCAACTCACTCCAGTGTTCTGCCCTGGAGAATCCGTTGAACAGAGGAACCTGGTGGGCTGTAGTCCACAGAGTCACAAAGGGCCGGACACAGTTGCAGCGACTGAGGGCTATACCCAGAGAAGGGTATGGTAGATTTAGATTTGCCGGGCTCAGATTTGAACTCAATCTGCAGGCAGCATTAGGAATCCATGATGCAGGCTGATGGAAAAACAGACCTGATCAGAAGGTGTGACTGAGGTTAGAAATATGGGTTTAAGATTTGTCGATATGATAACTGGAAAACATAAGAAGGAGGGTAATTTCTCTCATGGAAACAGAGCACAGAATATAATAGAAGTGGAAGTGGTACAGACTTAGACCTTGCAAATCCCTGTTAGGGAAAAGGATTAGGAGGAAGAGGATCTGGAAAAGCAGCTGGAGGCTGACGCTTTCATCCTTTGGAAAACACTGTCCAGTGTTCTGAGTGAATTGCAGTGGCATATCTCAGACCACAAGGGCTCTGTGGGTTATAGAAACTTTGTTTGGCAAAGTAGTGATCAGAAGGTGTGACTGAGGTTAGAAATATGGGTTTAAGATTTGTCGATATGATAACTGGAAAACATAAGAAGGAGGGTAATTTCTCTCATGGAAACAGAGCACAGAATTATAATAGAAGTGGAAGTGGTACAGACTTAGACCTTGCAAATCCCTGTTAGGGAAAAGGATTAGGAGGAAGAGGATCTGGAAAAGCAGCTGGAGGCTGACGCTTTCATCCTTTGGAAAACACTGTCCAGTGTTCTGAGTGAATTGCAGTGGCATATCTCAGACCACAAGGGCTCTGTGGGTTATAGAAACTTTGTTTGGCAAAGTAGAGTTTGCCATATAAGGGTACAAGCTGTCATTTTTCACAGATTCCAACCTTCTGTTTCTCAAGATATGCTTCAAATGCATTCATCAGTTTCATCAAGGATGTTTCCCAGTGGTGAGGGAGTCATAAATCTCACAATGTTCTTACAAATTCTTTAAAAAAACCCAAACTTTGGTTATTTAGATAGTAAATTAGTTTAAACTACCACTGTTTTTATATTCAGGGGATGCTTAGACTCAACAAACATCCCATGAAATACAATAGATGCACAGAATTTAACAGAAATTCCTTCCATTCAGTAGGTGTTTAAACCTGACCATGCAACAGTGTTAGGGACTGAGGTTTAATGGAGAGTAAGCCTAATATCACCCTTACCTTATGAATTTACATTCTGGTGGGAAAAACAAACAAAAAAGTAAAGGCAAGAAAACAAACACATATTGAGTATGAGATAAAGACTGTGGATAAGGAATTAAAGTGGAGACTAACAGGGGCTCAGCTCCTAGATAGTGTAGCAAGCAGAAGCCCTTCTGCAGAGATACTGTTCTAGCCAAGCACTAAAAGAGAAGAGGTACAACCTCATGAAGAGGCGGAAGGAAGAACAGCTCAAGTAAAGGGAATGGCATGGCCAGCGGCTCTGAAGGAGTGAAGAACCGGATGAGCTTTAGGACCTGCAAGAACCAGAGAGTTCAGAGGACGGAAGGGGGAGGAAGTCAGGGGGCAGGCTATTGCTATGTGGACAACGGGTTGAAGGTGAATAATAAAGGAGACTGCCCTCAGGTCCAGAGGCTGAGTCTTGCTCCCAGTGCAGAGGGCCCAGGTTCAACCCCTGCGAAGGGGACTAGATCCTACCTGCCACAAGTAAAGATCAAAGATCTTGTGTGCTACAGCTAAGCCCTGACACAGACAAATATATATATATATACACACACACATTAACAGGTGAATAATAACATGCCTAGAAATCATGAAGGGATGACTATCACAGTCATTCTGGGCTTCAGGACTAAGACACTGGCCATCAGACAGAGGGAGAGAGGATGGGGGAGAGATAGAGATGAGTGGATCCAGGGATATATGTGGAGACAGAGTTTACAGCACTCACGGACCTGTATGTAGCCCCAAAGACACGGATGTCTCTCCAGGTATTTTGTTTGAGAAACAAGGTAAATGGCGGGACCCTTTGTTAATATAAAGAAGACCTGAAGGAGAACCATGTTTCTGGAGGGAAAGCCAACAGTTTTATTTTAAACATGCCATGCTTGAGATATCTGTGAATGACACAGTCACACTTAATATTAGCACAATTTGAAAGGGAAAAGGAGCCCTTTGCTGTGTGGTAACTCTCACCAAGGTGAACAAAAACGTGATCAATTCATTTGCTACCTTAAGCCTGTCTATGGCTTCCATTTACCTCTAGCATAAGGACCTTGATTTTTAGCCTGGAATTCATTTTTGAAAAATGCGATACTCATTATTTTTCCTTCTCAGATATATGTCATCTAAATACAATGATACTAAGAATAATAAGAAAATGAAAAAGAAAGGAAATATTGATTTACTCTGATCCATGAATCATGGATTTCTGGTCAAAGTCTGTTGTATTATAGAGTCTGAAAAGTAGAAAAATAAATACTTGCTAACCCCTGGTTTTTGCTTTTCTGCTATCAGCTGACAAGCTCACTATGAAGAATGAAGAACTGGCTACTAGTTAAGTAAATTGCCAAAATGCTAAACCTTCTCAAAGAAACAGGAGTGGGGTTATGAAGCTCCACTATTTTGGTGACCTGATGTGAAGATGGAGAAGCTCTATACAATCAACAAAAACAAGACCAGGAGCTGACTGTGGTTCAGATCATGAACTCCTTATTGCCAAATTCAGACTTAAATTGAAGAAAGTAGGGAACACCGCTAGACCATTCAGGTATGACCTAAATCAAATCCCTTATGATTATACAGTGGAAGTGAGAAATAGATTTGAGGGCCTGGATCTGATAGATAGAGTGCCTGAAGAACTATGGAATGAGATTCATGACATTGTACAGGAGGCAGGGATCAAGATCATTCGCATAGAAAAGAAATGCAAAAAAGCAAAATGGCTGTCTGGGGAGGCCTTACAAATAGCTGTGAAAAGAAGAGAAGCCAAAAGCAAAGGAGAAAAGGAAAGATATAAGCATCTGAATGCAGAGTTCCAGGAAATAGCAAGAAGAGATAAGAAAGCTTTCTTCAGAGATCAATGCAAAAAATAG
>SJYC01071916.1:0-40161 GCA_006408675.1 Madoqua kirkii
CTAAATCAAATCCCTTATGATTATACAGTGGAAGTGATAAATAGATTTAAGGGCCTAGATCTGATAGAGTGCCTGATGAACTATGGAATGAGGTTCGTGACATTGTACGGGAGACAGGGATCAAGACCATCCAAAAGGAAAAGAAATTCAAAAAAGCAAAATGGCTGTCTGGGGAGGCCTTACAAATAGCTGTGAAAAGAAGAGAGGTGAAAAGCAAAGGAGAAAAGGAAAGATATAAGCATCTGAAGTAGGTATATTGTCCTTTAAAAAGGAGGATGGTAGGGATAATAGACTAATGAAAATAGGACTGGCACTACAATGCGATGTGATGGATGCTTATACCTTTTCTGAAAGTTGACAAAGCAGGATCAGTATCAAGGCTCACTCTTCTCCCAACTTTGTCTCCAAGGAATATCAGATTCATACTGGTGGCTCTCTGATGAATGATTTGCATGGCTAAAATGTAAACATGTTCATCAGTTTAAGGCCTGGATTGCCATAATGTGTTTTTTTTCTGATACAGTGTGCATTACTTGGAAGCAACACTAGTTGCATCATAAATATTTCAGCTGTCAATGTTTGGGACTTGTTTCTTTGACCCAGTTCTAAATCAGTCAATGAGTAATAACAATAGTTCGGTCTCTAGAGTTTGAAGAGTGCTGACAATCCACATGATTAAAATTCATAAGATAGGCATTTATCAAAATAACACTTCACCCACAAAGAAAAGGCATTGATCAGTCCCCAACACATGTTATATCCATTTACAATGGAGACTTGCCTTCCAATTCTAACGGACATTGCTGGGCTCATGGTTGAGAGATGAGGCAATTGTATTTTTCCCATTAGGTCAATAGGAAATCCATTTGCAAGGGAACAGTCAATTTTGGATCACAGATCATTAGAACTCAAAGGAATAACAGAAATCTTTTGGCCCAAACCTGTCATTTAGTATATAAGAAAACTAAGGCTAGAAAACTGATCTGATTTGCCTAATGTCGCACAACTATACAATGGAGACTTGCCTTCCAATTCTAACGGACATTGCTGGGCTCATGGTTGAGAGATGAGGCAATTGTATTTTTCCCATTAGGTCAATAGGAAATCCATTTGCAAGGGAACAGTCAATTTTGGATCACAGATCATTAGAACTCAAAGGAATAACAGAAATCTTTTGGCCCAAACCTGTCATTTAGTATATAAGAAAACTAAGGCTAGAAAACTGATCTGATTTGCCTAATGTCGCACAACTATTTCAAACACCCTATATAGTTCAAGAAAGCACCTGCCTTGTTTTAAGCAATTCCCTTGGACACTCCCAATTTAGTGTGCCATTTTTATTTCTACAAATAGATTGCTGCGGCTTTGACCAAAACACAATGGAAATGAACTAAATAGTTAAAGGAAACAACTAAGTGTATCTACCACTTGCCATTCATTTATTTCATAAAAAATATACTGAACCTACTATGTGCCTGGCACTCAAATGATGAAATTCTGAATAGTCATTGAACTCTCTCATCTGGAATGCCAAAGTTCATTTCTCAACATAAAGACTTGTAAGAGAGTTCTGCACCACCAAAGCTACCCTGCTTAATCTACTTCAAGAATAATCCCTATATGCATCTGTCAGAGGTGGCCCTGCCAAGTGTTAGAAACAAGAACATAACTGAGAACAATATAACATCTCAAAGTTTCTGAACCTCCCAGTGCAATGCCAGGTACTTTCATATCCATGATCTTATCTGGTTCTGGCATTACACAGTGAAGTATTGCCCTCTCCCATATATATTTAAAGGTAAGAATGCAGAGGTTTGTACAAGTTTTATGAATCCAATCCAGGGTCACAGAGGTAATAAAATCTGGAACTAAGATTTGAATACAGGTAAAGTTGCAGCTATGAAATTAAAAGACACTTGATCCTTGAAAGGAAAGCTATGACAAACCTAGATAGTGAATTAAAAAGCCAGAGACATCACTTTGCCAAAAAAGGTCCATAAAGCTAAAGTTATGGTTTTTTAAGTGGTCATGTGTGGATGTGTGAATTGGTCCATAAAGAAGGTTGAGCACTGAAGAACTGATGCTTTCAAACTGTGATGCTATAGAAGAGTCTTAAGAGTCCCTTGGACTGCAAGGAGATCAAATCAGTCAATCCTAAAGGAAATCAACTATGAATATTCATTGGAAGGACTATTGCTGAAGCTTCAATACTTTGGCCACCTGATGCAAAGAGACAACTCATTGGAAAAGACCCTGATGCTCAGAAAGACTGAAGACAAAAAGAGAAGGGGGTGGCAGAGACTGAGATGATTAGACAGCATCCATCACTGACTCAATGGACATGAATTTGAGCAAACTCTAGGATATAGTGGAGGACAGAAGAGCCTGGCATGCTATAGTCCGTGGGGTTGCAAAGAGTCGGACATGACTTAGCTACTGAACAACAACCACCAAGTTGCCTCCAAAGGCAATACAGGTTTCACCCTTTTGCCAGTTTTATTGAGGAACTGTGTCAAGAGCAGTCACCTGACAGATTTTGCCAACATTAAGCCTTAAAGTAGTGCTTCAGACTGAATATTTGTATCTACCCTCCACCTTAACTTAATATTTTGAAGACTGAATTCTCAGTGTGATAGTATTTGGAGACAGGGCCTTTGGGAGGTGATTATGTCATGAGGGTGGAGCCGTCATGTTGGAATTGGTGGTGTTATAAGAGTGATTCCCTGGTGGCTCAGACAGTAAAGAATCTTCCTGCAATGCAGGAGACCCAGGTTCAATCCCTGGGTCAGGAAGATCCCCTGGAGAAGGGAATGGCAACTCACTCCAGTATTCTTGCTTGGAAAATCCCATGGACAGAGGAGCCTGATGGGCTACTCTCCCTGGGGTTGCAAAGAGTCAGACATGACTGAGCAACTAACACAAGGGGATGAAGAGACTAGAGCTCACTCTTTTCACCGTGTGAAGATGCAGCAAGAGAGATCGTGTACACCTGCGGCTGATTCATGTCAATGTATGGCAAGACCAATACAGTATTGTAATGTAGAATAAAGTAAACAAAAAAAATTAAAAAAAATTGTTTACAAAAAAAAAAAGGATTGAAAAATGTGAAGAAAAAAAAAAAAAGTGGCTGTCTTCAAACCAGAAAGTAGGTTCTCATCAGATGCTGAATCTCCTGGTGCTTTGATCTCAGACTTCTCAATCTCCAGAACTTTGAGAAAAATGTCTGTTGTTTAGGTTCCCTAGTCTGTGGTACTCTTATCATAGTAGCCAGCATGTACTACCACAAGTAGCACAAGTAGATCCTACCTAAAAGGTAGGATCCATTTAGTCATTAAGACTCTTTCCTCTTCCTTGTTCACCATTTAATTTTCCACCTCTTGTTTGGATATTTCTATTTTTCTATATAAGACATGGCCTTAATAATGCTAAGATTTGGCTTTGAGTATAACTCTGCTTACAAGGGGCTTCCCTGGTGGCTCAGAAGTTAAAGTGCCTCCCTCCTATGCGGGAGACCTGGGTTCGATCCCTGGGTTGAGAAGATCCCCTGGAGAAGGAAATGGTAACCCACTCCAGTATTCTTGCCTGGAAAATCCCATGGACAGAGAAGCCTGGTAGGCTACAGTCCATGGGGTCGCAGAGTCAGACACGACTGAGCAACTTCACTGCTTACAAGAAAAGATAGCTAGAGGCCAAGAAGGCCTAGCAAGTACAGCCAGAGAACTTCTTTAGTAATGCAAGAGACATGTAAAACCCATTTGTTATAAAACCATCAGTAAGACTTGAACTCCTTAGAAATCAGATAGGCATTTAAAAATTTTTATTGATAAATGTCAACCAATTTTGCCACATTTTCCTGAGACATGGCTGACAGAAATGAGGCAGGAACCCTTTGCTCCCTTCTAACTTCCATCACACGTGCCTGTGCCCAAGGGGATGGGTTTCAGAATTTCATCATCTTTCAGCTGATATCTCTGCATCAAATTATCACCTCCAAACTCTTCTCCTACATCATTTTCATTAGCCCCTTTAAATTAATCTGATTCAACTGATGCTATTAACTGAGACATAGCAGGTATCAAGAGTTCATCTTCTACTGGGTATCATGAGGTCTTTGAGAAAAGCCCCTTTCAACAGAGGCCAATTTGTTGCTATCATACTGATTTTCACTCATCAGCTGGTAACTCTCTATTAGCCCATCAAGTTCAGCTTTTAATGGCCAAACTGTATCTGTGACCGCAATTCAATTTCCACTCCGCACTTGTGGTTCCTTGATATTTTGAAATTCTTTAAACCTGCTTGATTAGCCACCTGAGGTAAATGGCTTAGTCATTTTAAGTTTTATGAAACATCTGTGCGCTTTGATCATAGACCAGAGGAGAAAATGGCTCTGGAATCTTCCTCAAAGCATTAGGAAGCACAGACCCCAAGAGCTAGGTGACACAGATTTCTGGGGGAGCGGGAGAGGCAGTCGGGACCAGAGCCACAGGACTTGATGACACCGGCGCCCCATCAGGGAGTCGAGGAGCACTGCGGTATCCTGGGCTGACCTTGGGGTGCTGCCTCCTGTGGTGGTCAGTTACGAAACGGAATTAGCTCAGTTCGAGTTCTTCTCTGTTCCTGGAGAGTCCTGGGGTGGATGAGCAGACACACTGCAGCCTCACAGCTTCTTTCTCCTCTTAGTGCCTCATTCCCTCCTCATTCTTCTCCCTCCCTTCTTCCTTCTCTTTCCTACCTACTCTAAGGGCATCTATTTTGGAAACCCCATGTGGGCCAATGGTCCTACAGAAAACCTGTTGCTTTGAACATGTGTGATGTGAGAAAGAAGAGCAGCCCCTGACATGCAGAAGCTGACCTGGCGCTCCACAACTTGCTCATGCTGTTCTATCAGACATGAACACAGAATACTGAGCTCAGGCCAGGTTACTCTGAGATCGTGATAAAAATGAGACAAAGCACGGCCACTTCTAAGCACAGACAAAAAATAGATAACTATGCCGCATACAAAATACCAAACGTGTCTCTCTCAACCAAGATGAGTTGCTAGCGCTTCTTTACCAATTACAATTACAGCTTGATCCTCATTTCTAGTCTTCTCCCTGAGAAGATTTATTGAGACACACAAGCATATAATTGCTCCCACTTTTGGACAACATCCAATTTAGAGCAACCCTCTTCTTTCCTAAACCTCTTGCAAATCATCCAACCAAAGCCCAAATCCTATAGTAGGTTCCTTCAGCACTCTCTTACTGAGACCCACAATGTTTTCCATGGTGTCTGTTCTGTACTACAGCTAGTAATAAACCCAGTTTGTTTAGTTACAGGTATGTTAATGATGGCCTTTGCTTGAAGGACATTGACAAATGATAAAAATAACTCACACTTAAGTAGCAATTTACATTTTAAAAGTTTTCACAAGCATTATTTTATTCAATCTTCAAGACTATGAGGAAGATGGGATGGTATTATTATACCCATTTTCCAGATTAAGAAACTGAGGCCCCATGTAGTTAAATGAGTTAAGTAAGTTCAAACATCTATTAAGTATTAGAAACAGGGATTGAGACAAATCTGTTTGTTCCATACTCCATGCTTTTTCTCTGTGCCTGGTCCTAGAAGAAATAAATCCTTCAACATTTGTAATTTAGTACTTCATCAACTGAAGACTGTAGGTGAGAAGGGAAGGAGGATGGTGGGGGCAGAATATTCTGAGATAAACCTGAAATATCTTTCAGAATCATTGATTTTAATATAAGATTTTTGAGGAAACAAGTTAAATCTTTTTTTTTTTTTTTAAAGAATGAGGTTTAAACATTTTAGAATTAAAACAAAACTCAAGAAAAAGTTAAAAACAAAAAGAGAGCAAAAAATTTTGTTATTTGCTGCAAGTGACTTAAGGCTACTATCCCAGGCCTTGTCCCCACCCTCCAGGGGTCTGCATTTAGGGATACTAAAGTAGAACTGAGAATTTCGTCTAAGGTCCTACAGTCCATCTTTGGGTGAAAAGGCATGGAGCAAACACCTCGGACTGATGTTCAAGGGCTCTTGTTGTAGTGCTGAGGATAAACTTGTCCTTGGGGCCATTAGGCTCAATGGAGTAGGGCTAAGCATCTCCTGGGGCCCCTGTTGACTGGGGGAGGCGACCTGTGGACTTTCCCTGGGAGCCAGTTCTTCTCTAGAGTTCTAGGGGTCATCCAGGTTTATGCAGCTTGGTGATCTCCAAACCTGACCTCCCTGGGGGACTCAAGCTAGAATCGGGCCCCTCTCTAGACCAGCTATTACTGCTGAGAGGCATGGGTAGGGGTGGGAGAGGACCCTACGGGAACTGGCCTTGGCTCCAGGCCATGTCAAAGCCCAATGTTTATTCTTAGACATAGTCATAACATGTACACAAATCTGCAGGGAATCTGAAATCTGACAATGTTCCCAGGCAAGCTGCTTTTAACACATTTACTCACACATACAAAGTTTGGAAGGCTATCATCTCCTCTCACATCTGGAATTCACATAGACCCCAGGGGCTCTAGTACTGAAACAACATGCAGTTACTTAAAATAGAACAAATGAAAATCATTAAGGACTATCTGAGCTGACAAACTGTATTATAATGTTATTTTTAAATGTATAACATAAAAGTGGGTATAAACTTTTATACCTCTTATGCTTACAGCTTTTACATGACGACTAAAGCCAAACAAAATAATTCAATAATTATTTGAAACATGTGAGACATGTATACTCAGTCACTCAATTGTGTCTGGTACCCAACTATTTGCAACCCCATGGACTATGGTCTCCCAGGCTCCTCTGCCCATGGAATTTCTTCAGGCAAGAATACTGGAGTGAGTTGCCAGTTCATCCTACAGAGGATCCTCCCAACCCAGGGCTCAAACCCAGGTCTCCTGCATTGCAGGCGGATTCTTTACCACCTGAGCCACCAGAGAAGCCGTGTCTTGGTGTGTGCCTACCACCTAACCATCAGCTCTGGCTTCAGAATCACAGGAGAGCTGGTTACATGCTTAATGAAGTCCTTTGGAAGGGGCTGGATGATTTCTCAAGACCTCGATTTGGGTATTATGATTATACTGAGAGTAAGGAGGAGCAATGTCTTTTCAAACACTGGGATGAACAGGAACATCCATCATTCCTCTGAAGGCCGGCAAGTCCCCTCTGATGTGTCCATCTGGCCCATTGTGAGAAGAGTAAAACGTTATGGTCATAGGAAAGAAAGCAACTTTCAGTTATGCTATCTTATAGAGGCACAAATCATTTCCAAACAAGCTAAATTAGCACCAATTTAGAAGCAGATGTCCAACTCCTTGTCTGCTTCTCACTGGTTTCATCATTCAAATCTTTGCAGGAAGCAGGCTCATAGGTACATCAAAACGTACCTAAGATTACTAACGATGAACCCAAATAATGCCTTCCCCTCCATTCTCCTCTGGCAGGCATCTTACCCTTCCTTTATAATCCTCCTGATAATGCCACTTGACTAGTAAAAAGAGCATCTGTCGAGAAAGATGCACTGAAACAAAAAACCTTACAGTACAGGGAGCTTTGGGGTGTTAATTACACAAATTGCCCATCAACTCCATTGTTACTCTCTTTCCTTTGATAAATTAAAAAAATGTTGAGACTTCTAAGCATGAATGCAGTTGAGCCAAAAGTTTTCCTATAAAATGGATGGAAATGTTGTCTCCTTCATAGTAGCCACAGCCAAGAGCTCTGGACAGTTAGCTCAGAGGCAGTGAGGGGTGTTGGGAAGTGTGGGGCTGGGGGTCAGGAGACTGGGTTTTATACCAGCATTTCTATAAGCTGAGTGATCTTGAATACTTCAGCCTATTTGAGATTCAGATTCTTCTTTGGTAAAAATGGGGCTGTATTACTCATTTTCCAGGCCTCAGTTCAGTTCAGTCGCTCAGTCGTGTCCGACTTTTTGCAACCCCATGAATCGCAGCACGCCAGACCTCCCTGTCTATCACCAACTCCCGGAGTTCACTCAGACTCATGTCCATTGATTCAGTGATGCCATCCAGCCATCTCATCCTCTGTCGTCCCCTTCTCCTCCAACCTCCAATCCCTCCCAGCATCAGAGTCTTTTGCAATGAGTCAACTCTTCACATGAGGTGGCCAAAGTACTGGAGTTTCAGCTTCAGCATCATTCCCTCCAAAGAAATCCTAGGGCTGATATCCTTCAGAATGGACTGGTTGGATCTCCTTGCAGTCCAAGGGACTCTCAAGAGTCTTCTCCAATACCACACTTCAAAAGCATCAGTTCTTCAGCGCTCAGCCTTCTTCACAGTCCAACTCTCACATCCATACATGACCACAGGAAAAACCATAGCCTTGACTAGATGGACCTTTGTTGACAAAGTAATGTCTCTGCTTTTGAATACGCTATCTAGGTTGGTCATAACTTCCTTCCAAGGAGTAAGCGTCTTTTAATTTCATGGCTGCAGTCACCATCTGCAGTAATTTTGGAGCCCCCCAAAATAAAGTCTGGCACTGTTTCCACTCTTTCCCCACCTATTTCCCATGATGCCATGATCTTACTTTCCTGAATGTTGAGCTTTAAGCCAACTTTTTCACTCTCCTCTTTCACTTTCATCAAGAGGCTTTTTAGTTCCTCTTCACTTTCTGCCGTAAAGGTGGTGTCATCTGCATAACTGAGGTTATTGATATTTCTCCCGGCAATCTTGATTCCAGCTTGTGCTTCTTCCAGCCCAGTGTTTCTCATGATGTACACTGCATATAAGTTAAATAAGCAGGGTGACAATATACAGCCTTGACGTACTCCTTTTCCTATTTGAACCAGTCTGTTGTTCCACGTCCAGTTCTGTTTCTTCCTGACCTGCATATAGGTTTCTCAAGAGGCAGGTCAGGTGGTCTGGTATTCCCATCTCTTTCAGAATTTTCCAGTTTATTGTGATTCACACAGTCAAAGGCTTTGGCATAGTTGCTGTAATTATGAATAAAATAATGAAAGCACACCTAGATTCCCAAGCATGTGGAAATGTGTATGTATGTGTGCATTTATTCAGACATATACGCACATATATCTAAAAACCTTATGTACTACAGTGAAATGGACACTAGGGGTTAAGTCAGAACACCTAAGTGTTAGTCCTGGTTTCTTTGCTGTGTAAACTTGGACAAGTTTCTTAGGCTTTTGGGCTTCAGTTTCCTCACCTGTAAAAAAGACAACTTTGAACAAACAATTTCCAGTGTCCTTCCTGGGTCAAAGGCCTCTAATTCTAACTCAGACATGAAACGGGCAAAGTCACAGCTCTACCACTGGCCAAGGCTGTCACCTGATAGTTGCAATGTGACAAGGATGCAGGGGGCAAAGAGAACTTCCTGGGTGGCATTCTGCTCCAGTGATGACCGTGGTATGGAGAATGAGGGCCCAGGCCTAGAGTGACTCGCTGGCTGTCAGGGTCTCCTTGCCCTTTCCTGTGACTTCCTTCTTTTCCTTTTCTCTTTACTCTCTTCCCTTCTCATTCCTGTTTCCTCACCTGTAGACCTCAGCCCTGCCAGGAGGATTTCAGAAGTGGTTGGGAAAGGGCACTGCTAACTCTCCAAGCTGAATCAACCACTGGTTCATAAGCCTTTCACAAGCTATGGGGGTGGACTGAGAGTAATAAAAAAAAAAAAGGCCAAAACCCAGAACCCTTTCACTAGTGATGAAATTAACGGGAGGCAATTCAGGAAGGACGTGGAGGAGGTTGTTAAGTCCTATGAATACAGGAAGTCCTATGCCTGGGCACTCTGAGAGGCTTGAGCTCACTGATAATCAGGCTAGTAATAACTCCTAGCTCAGGTAGAATGTTTCTTTTGAAGGTTCTGCATCTATCTAGCAATAATTTCATTCTCTTTTCCATTGCTCCTTACAAAGCTGTTCTTATTAGCAACAATTTGCATATGGGGAAACTGAGTCATGGAAAGGAGAAAGTCACATCATGACTGGCATTGGTTCTCCTAGGTTCTCAGAAGTTTACATCAAAATACAACAAAGAACAATGTAACTGCTAATGAAATATTTATTTAGGCTAAATAAATATTTATTTATTAGGTTCGAATAGTCCCTGAATGAAGAGGGGAGAAAACAGAGGTGTGCCATGGAACAGGGAGTCAAGGACTTCTGGTTCTGCATTCTCTTCTCTCTGTGTCCTTCTCTTGCTTGGCTTGAGCGAGCTGGGGGGCTGTGGACAGGAGCATGAGGGAAACTGAGGAACATGGAAAAACACTGCCAGACGCAAGACACAGGGTAAGCAAGTAGCCAAGTCTGGACAAGCCAGCGCTCATTTTGATACAAATGACTTTCTCAGTAAGGTCAGTTCTCAATGGGCATCTTGATCCTCAGTTTGGATGCTCTTTTGTAAATGAAAAGATTAAGACTGAATGCCCAGGGGACAAAGAGAGTCAGGCTGTAATATCCAGGGCTGCATTATAACTTCCAACCCTGGGTACTTTTGCTGTCATTCCTCCACAAAACGAATTAAAAATTCTATTTTACTACTGCATTGATGTACAAACATATTGATATTATATATTAAAACACTTTATTCAAACTAAAGCCTCATTTTCCTTCCTTCTGATTTTAAAAGAAAGTAAGGACGAAGCTGAAACTCCAATACTTTGGCCACCTCATGAGAAGAGTTGACTCATTGGAAAACACCCTAATGCTGGGAAGGATTGGGGGCAGGAGGAGAAGGGGACAACAGAGGATGAGATGGCTGGATGGCATCACAGACTCGATGGCCATGGGTTTGGGTGAACTCCGGGTGTTGGTGATGGACAGGGAGGCCTGGCGTGCTACGATTCATGAGGTTGCAAAGAGTTGGACACGACTGAGCAACTGAACTGACTGAAGTGAACTGAAGGACTTCTCCAGTGGCACAATGGATAGGAATCCACCTACCAATGCAGAGAAGAGGTTCAATCCCGGGTCCAGGAAGATTCCATATGCCTGGGAGCAATTAAGCTTGTGTGCCACAACTGCTGAGCTTGTACGCTAGGGCCCAGGAGCCACGACTGCTGAGGCTGTGTGCTGCGACTAGCGAAGCCCGTGAACCTGCAGCCTGTGCTCTCCAACAAGAGGAGCCATCGCAATGAGAGCCCACGCCCTGCAACAGAGAGCAGCTCCTGCTCACTGAAGCGAGAGAGAGCCCTCAGCTCAGTTCAGTTCAGTCGCTCAGTAGTGTCCGACTCTGTGTGACCCTGTGAACCACAGCACGCCAGGCCTCCCTGTCCATCACCAACTCCCAGAGTGTACCCAAACTCATGTCCATTGAATTGGTGATGCCATCTAACCATCTCATCCTCTGTTGTCCCCTTCTCCTCCTGCCTTCAATCTTTCCCAACATCAGGGTCTTTTCCAATTAGTCAGCTCTTTGCATCAGGTGGCCAAAGTATTGGAGTTTCAGCTTCAACATCAGTCCTTTCAATGAACACCCACGACTGATTTCATTTAGGGTGGACTAGTTGGATCTCTTTGCAGTCTAAAGGACTCTCAAGTCTTCTCTAATACCACAGTTCAAAAGCATCAATTCTATGCTCAGCTTTCTTTAGAGTCCAACTCTCACATCCATACATGACCACTGGAAAAACCATAGCCTTGACTAGACGGACCTTTGTTGGCAAAGTAATGTCTCTGCTTTTTAATATGCTATCTAGGTTGGTCATAACTTTCCTTCCAAGGAGTAAGTGTCTTTTAATTTCATGGCTTCAATCACCATCTGCAGAGATTTTGGAGCACAAAAAAATAAAGTCAGCCACTGTTTCCACTGTTTCCCCATCTATTTGCCATGAAGTGATGGGACCGGATGCCGTGATCTTAGAAAGCCCTCACAAAGCAAGAAAAACACAGCACAGCCAAAAGAAAAAAGAAATTAGAATGTTTTCTTGAGGCCCTAAGAGTAACATGGGCCATAGGCACTGCATCGGCTGTGCTTCAGGGATTAATCAGCTTGCATGAGCGCATTCCTTGCCTCCTAGAATGACCAGCTACAGTGGTTGACCCCTACAGTCTGCCCAAGCCCATCTGGGCCAGGCTCACTCAAATTCATAGAATCAGCCTCAAAGCACCAGTTTGAGCTTCTAGGAGGTGCAGATGCCTCGTTGCTTTTATAGGTGAAGATACTGAAGCTCAAAGATGTCACAGCTGAGTTATCAAAGATGGAGGGGTCAGGTTTTGAACTTAACTCTGTCTTTCCTCAAAGCCCCTGATTTGACTCCTACTTCCCACATTGTGTATCTGAGCTGCTACTGAACACCACTCCCCAGACTAGACGTCTTCCTGTCTGGTACCTACACCAGAAACATCTATCTATCTACAGAGATAGATGGTTCTAAATGTAGATAGATGCATCTATCTACAGACATAGATAGATGTAGATGTTTCTATCTACAGATGTAGATGTTTCTAAATAACTATCTATACCTTAGCAAATATGGAAATTAGTAATTAAGCAAGAGTGGATAGGTGATAGCAGAAAAGTCTGAAAATAAAGTCTACATAATGCAATGGAAAAAGGTCCCACAGAGATCCTCAGAGGGAAAAAGACATCATCCCCAGAGGATTAATGTTCCAGTAAACTGTAAGCTGCTTTATTTTTACCCCATTACCATAACTTTCAAATAACTGTCTCAAACAATAAAAAGGCAATAACTTAGGGCCTGACACATCACAGGCTAGGCGACACTGTCTCCGAGACATTTGGGGTTCTCTTGTACAGTTTCCCAATGGCAGTGTGGAGGCTAGAGAGGCCACACTGGATTATCAGTGAATGGGGACATTCTGCCTCTTGTCAAGGGAACTCTGAATCAATCCTCAAAGCATCAAGCTTCTGAGGACCCAGAGGCCTAGATGTGGCATAAATCTAGGCATGACCATTTACAACTGTGATACGAGCAAGTCACTTCACTTCTGTAATCCCCTTGCTAATGAAAAGCTCGTAACAACCCCAGCCCTACCAAGCACACAGGTTTTTGTGAGGCTTAAAGGAAATAAAGGATATAAATTGGTTTTGTGAGCTACAGAGCACTGTCCAGATGCTTGAAGCTTGACCCTGCCCGAGAGTCCCGTTCTCAGGCTTCTTTGTGTCTGTTGCCCCCTGGGGTGGTATGGTCATAGCTTCCTAAAAACTGGCCCTGTCACTACCGAGATCCCCAAGCTGGGCTGCCATACAATGGCAGCAGATTACACTAATTTGTTTTATTTATTTGAGATACTTGGAATTAAGGGTTTTTGAAAGCACTATGCAAATATATGTAAATGACTATATTTCATGCAAATAATGAGCAAACAGTGTCCGTGTGTTTGCTTAGAAAAATCTGATGGCCAAAGGCTGTTTGTTTATATCCTCGAAAGAATCAGGAAGAATATTTTACACAACAGTCAGTCTTCCAGGTGTTTAAAAAATATGGATGTTAAGGAACCTAGTGTTCTGTATGTGACTTACCAGCTGGTTATGACCCTTTTTCAGTATTCATCAGGATATCTGACATCAGTTAAGCAGTGTCTCATTCATTAATCATTTAACAATGATGGTGCCAGGGATTTGATGATTAGCAGAGTAAGGTATGCATCCTTCCTCAAGGACTCTCTAGCCACGTGGATGCCAAAGCTGGCTGTTAAAACACAGCTGGGGCGTCAGTTTCCTGACACACATTCATGGTTAATACCTAACTGCATTCTGAATAAAGTCCAAGTAGCTGATCGTAAGGCACTCAAGACTCTGCAACCTAGACCAAACTGACCTTCTACCAGAATCTCTCCCCTGACCCTTCTTCACATGACCTCTGCTTTCATGTGTTTAGTATGTAATATTTAGTATTCCTCCAAATATATTTATCCCTCCCCTACTCTGTGTCTCTGATAATGCTTATTTTCTAAATACCAAAGTGCAGTATTAGTATGTATCATTGCTTCTGGTCTGGGTCTCCTGCTAACAGAGGAGTGTTTTGCTAACTTATGCTTCCAAAGCCAAAGACAAAGCAGGTGAGTCTTTAGTGATCAATTAAATAATCCAACACCTTTGTTCTACCAATGGGTAAACCAAGGCCAAGAAAACGGAAGGGACTTAATCAAGGTGATAGAGCTGGAACCAGTACCGAGTGTGCTCATCCAACTCCAGGGCTCCGAACAAGTGCATCATGGTCATGGCTCACAGCCATAAGCACAAAAAAAGAATCAAGTTGACCTGCCTTCTAGGGGTCACCTTAACAAATCAGGCTATGTTAACCGAACACTTCCCAGGGTGGAGACTAGTGAGGAGACACAAGCTCTGGGACAAGGTCATCCTTCCAGGTCATTACAATCCAGACGCTCCCTGGATGTGCAACCAGCCTTTGTATTAACAATAATTGTAATGAGAGCAGGGCACTAAGCAACCTTCTTCTGCTCCTCCAAAATCTAGACAAGAGGCTTTCCATCTTGGCTGCACACTAACATCACCTGGAGAGATCTGAAACCTATCAGTGCTCACTCTCCACTTTGACCAATTAAACGGAATCTCAGCAGTAAGGCCAAGGCATCAACACTTTTCATATATCTGGATGAGCCAGGCTGCAGAGAGGCGTAATGAGGCGGCTGCCTCCCTGTGCCCAGAGACAGGCTCTAGGCCCACTGATTCTGCCACCCACTTGGTTCATTCCCCATGGTGATGGCCCAGCTGCACTGACGTCTCGTCCAGCCTCCTGCTCCCACCATCCTGGGCTAACAGAGCAAGCAGGGCACAGCTCTCTCTTAACCCTGACCGTCTGGGGCGAAACCATATTTACTGGTCATTTGCTGTTGTTTTTTTAGAGCAGTCCGTTATGATTTCTTGCAGAAACCACTCTAGCAGGTACACCAGCACTGGGCAGGCGGCATCCAGATTAAGCCGCCACTACATCTTGGCAGGATGAGGATGGAGAGTGCACACAGAACAGGTCTGCTGACATGTGGTGCTTTTGTCAGCTCGGGAAATTATTTTGAGCAGCACAGCGAGCAATGGCTTCAGGAGGGAAAAAAAAAATCCTATGTGTTTATTATAATGCTGTCCAAGATGATTGCCCTGAATGAACGAAATAGAATAGAATTGGTCCTGGTTTGCTGAGCACACATAAAAGAAGAGAAAATGGAGGCAGGCCCCGTCCTTCTCTCCACTGTCTGTTTCTATTAGGAAATGACATGATTCAGTGGCACCTCTGGTAAAAAAGAGGGTGGTTGGGGGAGAAGGGCAGGATTTCCCCTTGAACACAGATGGCACTTTACATCTCAGGGTCAATCAGACAGGGTCAATGGTATATCTCACTGGTCCTCCAGGTAAGTTCCTTCCTTTGCTTTCTAATCAGAAACCCCCACACACCTCTGGTCTTTGGGGTGCAGGGCCTTATCAATTTCAACTTCTCCCCATCTCTCAGCTGCTTGAATTTGGGTGGAGTTTTCCACCCAAGTGTTATTGCCTAAGGGAGGGGTGGGAACAGAGTGATGTTGCCTTTGATGCAATTTCAACAGTTGGTGAAGTGAAAGGGTGAATGAAAAGGGATGAAAAGCCAGAAACCATTTTTTTTTAAAATGACAATGGAGAGTAACATTTTTAGTTTCTGGTATTATTGTTTTCTTTATAAATTTAAAGCCAGATGCGGCAATTTATGGTTTATTATTCTTTCCCGTGGCGCTTGCTAAAAATTTCAAAGTTATACCATACTGACTTTCTTTCCTTTTGTGTTTCACTGCTAGCGGACACAGTTTGAATCAAATCTCTAACAAAGACAGAAGGCTCAGAGCCTGCTTGTTTGCTGAAACTGCTGGAAACCTTTTTGATTTTTCAAGAAGCCATGGAGGATGCAGGGGCTTCCGCAGTCCACAGACTTAATATACAAAGTAATTTAGGAGAAAGGCTGGCTTGGTTTTGCTGGTAATGTGAGTTCATTTGCAATTCTCTTCCCTTCTCAGCCGGATTGAAAATGAGTATTGAAATTCAGGAGAGGGTATCTGTGTGCCTCTTGGGCGTGTTAAGCCAGAGGGTGTGTGCTCTCTGTCTACACCCTGGGGAAGGTCCTGGGGAGCCTGCTCCCAGCTGTCACCTGACAGCCTGCCTCTGGGGCACATGTGGGGGTGGGACACATTTAAGGCCCCACACTGGGGTTTGTGCCCTGGATGGCGGAGAGTGGTCTTACCTATTTCCCTGGAGCCCCATTTTTCCACTCCTGAGATCAGTGGCAACTGGCAGAACCCTCCCCCTCTGTCTGTTTCCCTCATCCTGCAGTTGTGTGTGAGGGTCTGCTGGAAACGACCGGGCCACACCCTCACTTGTCTCTCTGTATCTGCAGTGGGTGAATGGGGTCCACGTGGTCGAGCACGAGGGGGGCCATCTCCCCTTTGAGGCTGACATCAGCAAGCTGGTCCAGAGTGGGCCCCTGTCCTCCTGCCGCATCACCATCGCCATCAACAACACGCTGTCCCCCCACACCTTGCCGCCTGGGACCATCCTCTACAAGACGGACCCCTCCATGTGAGCAGCACCTTGCCCACTCCTGCCCCCACCCCAGCTCCCCCACCCTGCCCAGACATCTTCCCACCAGAGGACAGGGTGGCTTCAGCAGAGGTGAGGCCCTGGCTCTTGGAGGCCAGGGAGAGATGTGAGTTGAGATCGAAGGATTTGGGACAAGGCCACTGTGCCCTTGCTCTGTCCTAGGTACCCCAAGGGTTACTTTGTCCAGAACACAAAGTTTGACTTCTTCAACTACGCGGGACTGCATCGGTCTGTGCTCCTCTACACCACGCCTACCACCTACATCGATGACATTACCGTCACCACCAACATGGACCAAGACATTGGTGAGGCTCCTGCCAGGATCTGCCCTCAGCTAGGCCCAGAATGGCTTGGTTCCCTGTTTGGAAAGATGCCCTTGGAGACGGGCTCTCCCATCCACATTCTTAAAGGTGCTCTCACCTGTAGGACTGCAGGTCACCTGCCCCCACCTTCTCTCTCATCTGATCTCCTGTCTCCTGTAGGGCTGGTGAATTACCAGATTGCTGTCCAGGGCAGTGACCACTTCCAAGTAGACGTGTCTCTTCTGGATGAGGAAGGCAGAGTTGTGGCCAAGGGGGCAGGGGCTCAGGGCCAGCTGCAGGTGCCCAGTGCCCACCTCTGGTGGCCATACCTGATGCACGAGCACCCTGCCTACCTGTACTCGTTGGAGGTAATGGTGGTGAGGACTGGGCTGGGGGAGGCCGTTTGCCCCCATCCAGCAGCCCTAGCTTCAGCAGGCCTGGTCACATCAGCTTCCTGGTCCATTGGATTGAAGAGTCCCCAGTCTGATATTTTCAGCCGTTGGTGGGGAGGCTGAGTTTGAAGAGGAGGCCCCGGGGCAGTGTGGGCAAAGTTTCTTGTTGTTCACAGCAGATGTAATTTCTGCCTGTCTCCACCTGCAGACCCAGACTTGGGCCGCGGTGATTTGCCAGGGGCTGTCCTGCAAAGTTCAGGCTGCGTGGGGCTCAGGACAGTCAGGCTGCCTCACGCCCAGCGCTGGGCTTTCACAGGTGAAGTTGACGGCGCAGACGGCCGTGGGGCTCATGTCTGACTTCTACACCCTCCCAGTGGGGATCCGCACCGTGGCCACCACTGAGAGCCAGTTCCTCATCAATGGGAAGCCGTTCTATTTCCGAGGGGTCAACAAGCATGAGGATGCAGACGTGAGTAGGGGCTCCTGGGTCCCTGTTTCTCGCCATCCGCTTCCCCGTGGCCCCTGGAGTGGCTGAGGGCAGCTCAGAGCAAACCACCCCAAACCACTGCCTATGCTTGGCCTGGATGCCGGCTGATGGGGTGACTCCGGTGGGCCCAGCTCTTGGAGGAAACGTGTCTGGGATGGGGTCCAGGGCAGGGGCTCACCCGGCTCTGCTGTCCTCCAGATCCGAGGGAAGGGCTTTGACTGGCCGCTGCTGGTAAAGGACTTCAACCTGCTTCGCTGGCTGGGTGCCAACGCTTTCCGCACCAGCCACTACCCCTACGCAGAGGAGGTGCTGCAGCTCTGTGACCGCTACGGGATCGTGGTCATCGACGAGAGCCCCGGCGTGGGCATCGCCCTGGCGTGAGTGCCTGCTGCCTGCACTGCGCGGCGCCCCAACTCGGCAGCCTGCACATGCGTGCTGTTTCTCAGTCATGTCTGACTCTGGGACCCCATGGACTGTAGCCCAGCAGGCTCCTCTGTCTGTGGGATTCTCCAGGCCAGAATATGAGAGTGGGTTGCCATTTCCTTCTTCAGGGAATCTTCCCAACCCAAGGATCGAACTTGCGTTTCCTACGTTGGGAGGCGGGTTCTTTGCCACTGAGTCATCAGGGAAGCCCAGGGTTTCTACTAGAGGGAAAGAAAATCAGACTGACCTGCTCCCTCTCCTCCCTTGGCCCCCAGCGAGAGCTTCAGCAATGTGTCTCTGCAGCACCACCTGGAGGTGATGGAGGAAATGATCCGCAGGGACAAGAATCACCCGGCTGTTGTAATGTGGTCCTTGGCCAATGAGCCTGCTTCCTTCCTGAAACCGGCTGGTTACTACTTCAAGTGAGTGCTCCTGCCTTGCCTGGGCCGGGACCGGGTGAGACCGCAGCCTGCTGGCCCAGCTCAGCCTTGCCTGGCAGGCACGGGAGAGTGATGGTGGGCCCTGGGGTGGGTGTGGGCTGCTCCCAGCCCAGGTGCATCCATCCCTGGTCAATTCAGGGGACAAGGTACCCACCCACCCAGATCGTGATTTCAGCCGAGTGTCTCCTTGACACACCTGAAATGAAATGCAGAGTTAACCTACCTACTTATACATTCAACTTCAAATCAAAGACAAAAGATAGTGACGTGGCCTGACTGACGTAAGGAAGAGACATTTGTCAAAGATACGCAAGCGTGTGAGCCTGACTCTCCCGAAGGGCCGCTGAAGGAGTCAGGCGCTTGCACCTTCTGGGAAACTCCCTGAAAACACAGCTGCAGAAGCTGAGGACAGGCTGCAAAGCGTAGCCGTTGACTCTGATGACACGAGCAGCTTTCCTTCCGTTCTGCTCTTTTCTGAGCCACTGAGCCATGGCCGAGAGAGTTCCAGTCAAAGCCAAGCCCCGCTCTTATTTAGTCGCTAAGTCGTGTCCGACTCTTTGCAACCTCATAGCCCACCAGGCTCCTCTGTCCTTGGGATTTCCCAGGCAAGAATACTGGAGTGGGTTGCCATTTCCTTCTCCAGGGGCATCTTATCACCCAGGGATCAAGCCCAGGTCTTCCGCGTGGCAGGCGGGTCTTCACCACTAAGCCACCTGGGTCTTCCCCTGATATTTATGCTCTTTCCATTCCTGGAAAATTTAATAGATTTTACAGCTGCACAAAACGACATTGCAATGCTTTTGAGTTCAGCTGTAAAGGGGCTTTAAGCTTTATAAAGCTGACTCACCTAGGCATATAATTATAAAACAGATTTTCAAAGATGTGCATATTCTGACTATCCTAAACTTACGTTGTTAGACGGGACCAGGTCACGTGAAGTTCACTGTCCGTTCACTGCATACCAGTAACTTCCCCCACCCCCAGGCATTGTCCTGGGCAGAAACCTAACATAGGGGCCATCTTCCCACAGTGGGCCATCCTCCTGGCTTGTTCCTTGGTTCCTTCTCTTTCTTCCCATCCTGCAGTTATAGCGTAGCGGGCGTGGAGAATTATTTCACTTACTGCGGAGGCAGCAGAGGCCATGGAAATACTCACTAAGAGACACTGCCTGCATACCCCTGTCCTGGATGGAGGCTCTGGGTAGTGGACCTTCCTGGACAAAGATGAGCTGTGGACACACAGCTGGAGGTCCAGTTGGGCAGAAAGTTCATTTGTGTTTTTTCATAACATTGTTCAAAAATTCGAATGAACTTTCTGGCCAAGCCAATACATGCCTATTTACGTCTTGCCCAGTGCACAGCCTGCCTCCCAGGACACGCTCTCTAGTGATGTTTTACATTAATACTCATCCTAACCTGCACAACATCCTAGTTTTGTTGGAGATGCAGAAACTTGCTTTTGGCAGCGCCCTCAAAGATCTCAGCTGTGCCTCTCGTCTATTGAGGATGGCCCCCTTTGGGGGACGGGGCTGGTGGATAAGATCTGGGGAAGGAGGAAGAGAGAATGTCAGGGAACATGATGTCTCACGGAACACGTTTGCTTACCTGAAATGCCCTAGAAGGCAGGGAGGAGAGCCGTGTCTTGGGGGTGTTTAGTCTGGGAAGATGGGAAGGAGGGGATTCAGGAGGGGTGCCTGAGGCCCTCCCCAGACTGACGGCACCATGTCTTCTGCCCTCTGTGGACAGGATGCTGATTGCCCACACTAAAGCCTTGGACCCCTCCCGGCCCGTGACCTTTGTGACCAACACCAGCTACAAAACAGACCTGGGGGTGAGCCTGGGGTCTCTGCACATCTTCCTTCTTTCTGCCTGTCCTGTTGTCCTGCCCTGATGCTTGCTGAGATGAGCTGCTGGGAGGGACCACGAGCTGCCAGTCTGACCGTTTCCATAGATGGTCTTTAGGTTAAAGAGAAGTGCCAGGGACTGATTTGCCAGGCAGTGTAATTTCTTGATGCTAAGGAGGTCAGGCATAGGGAGGTCGAATTCCCTCTCAGTTCATTTCATTGATTTCTCTGCACTTTAGTTTAATTTTATGTCCTGTCCCCAAATTTAATATGCTCAGAAAAGAAAGAAAGAAAGAACGTCACTCAGTCGTGTCCGACTCTTTGCGACCCCATGGACTGTAGCCCACCAGGATCTTCCGTCCATGGGATTTTCCAGGCAAGAATACTGGAGTGGGTTGCCATTTCCTTCTCCAGGAGATCTTCCTGACTCAGGTATTGAACCCAGGTCTTCCGCATTGTAGACAGACGCTTTACCATCTGAGCCACCAAGGAAATCCTGCTCACAAAAGGGGAGAGGTTTAAGGGAGCTTAACGTCATCATTGACTTGTGTTTCTCCAACTTGGCTGATCATTGGAGCCACAAATGGAAGCTTTTTGAAAGTACAGAGGTCCAGATTTTGTGATTCTGATTTATAACGTCCAGGGTAGGAATCTGTTTTTAAAAACTCCTCAGTGATTCCAGGCATCAGTCAGCTTTGGGAACCACTGCTGAGATCCAGGGTTGAGGAGACTGAAAATTGAAGGGAGAGGCTCACCCAGCCTGTTGGACCCCATGGCTCCTCTCACGGTCCCTGGACACAGCAGCCCCTCAGAATCTGTGTTGAGTTGTTCCACAAAAGCTGTCAAACAGAAGCAAGAAGATGCTTCACTAGGGAACTGAGGCCAGTACTAAGAGGTGCTCCAGAAAGCGAAGTCCTCTCAAGAAAGGGAGGATAAGAAAACACTGTGTTCAAGTGTAAGTGTGAGCACTGTCATTTTCACATGGACCCGATGGTTTGCAGCCCCCAGTGATCCGGTGTCGTCCCTTCAAAGGAACACGACTGTGGTGGACCACCAGCGGGGCTCAGGCAGATCTGGGCGTCTCGAAGTCTCAGGGGCATCCCTTCCTGCTCTGGTGGGCAAGGGAGCCTGTGCTGGGCCCCCAGAAGGTTGCCAGGCTCACCCGCTGGGATGTGTGGGCTGTGGTCACCTGACCACCCAGAGGTACCCCTTCCGACCGGCATCTTTCCACCCCAAGCTCAGAAGGGTGCTGCAGTCCCTTGGAGAGATGGACCGCATGGGTCCCAGTGCAGACTCTGCAGGCGAGCTGGGTTCAGGTGAGCTTTGCGGTCCACCGAGCAGCACGTTGCTCAGATTCATGGCTGTGCTGCCCCCAGCCGGCTGCCCTCCTAGGAGGAAACTGTCCAGTCTCTTCCGGGCCCATGACAGTAGCTCAGAAAGGGGACTCGGGAGGCTCTGTGAGAAGAACTGCCTTCAGCCCTCAGTTGGGCCAAAGGGATGACTAGTGACAGGAACACCACCTAGAGATGAAGGAAGTCCAGTCTGGATGCGCTCCCCTGGGCCGGTGTGCCTGGGGCCAGCTCTGCCTCTCATCGCCCTCCCCGAGCCCGGCTGCAGCCAGGTCAGGGGTGCTGGCCCAGAAGGAGAGGCTGGCTCCCTTCACTCGCTCCATTCAGGCCTCTTCTGATTTCATTTCCTACCCTGCGCATCTAACGCACTTTCCGCACTCTCTTCTTCCCTCCTCTAGAAGCGCCCCGAGTGTGAGTCCTCCACTGTCCTGGTTGGTGGACTCTCCCCATGCTCTTGCAGGTGCCGTACGTGGACGTCATCTGTGTGAACAGTTACTACTCCTGGTACCACGACTATGGGCACATGGAGGTGATTCAGCTGCAGCTGGCAACCCAGTTCGAGAACTGGTATAAGGCCTACCAGAAGCCAATGATTCAGAGCGAGTACGGAGCGGATGCCATTGAAGGGTTTCACGAGGCAAGTGCACTGAGGACGGGGGTTATTTCTTCCCTCCCGGACAGTGATGTCAGTCCTCACTGCCCCAGGCTAGAGATCTGCCTCCTCCCGTCCCTCCCTTGTCCTGGCCACCTCCCACAGCTTACCAGGCTGGCCCTAAGCTGCCTCTCCACACGGCCGGCCCAGACTCAGCCTCTGTTCCATGTGCGTGGTCCTCAGGCAGCCTCCCACAGGCTGCCCAGGGGCTCCCTGGAACAAACCCAAGCCTTGTCCTGTCCCTGGCTTCCCCTGACGCCACAGGACGAAGCTCTCATCTGTGCTCGGGGCTGTCCGTGTCCTCTGCCCTCCGCCCTCTCCCAGGCCTTCAGTCCCGGATCCTGGTCTGTTCTGTTTGGTGGCTCCTGTGCTGTCCTGGCCTCTTCCTTCTGCCCAGCAAGCCCTTCTTAGCTCTACCATCGCCAGCTAATGGACCTTGACTCCGCGCTCGTGCTTCAGCTCAGGTGTCCACTCTTTGGGGAGGGGAACCCCACCACGCTGGGCGAGGAACACCCTGAGCTCTCATGGTCCCTGGTTCTCTCTGTGACCAGACCAGGGGCTCCAGGAGGGAGATTAAATTGTTTCCCTTGGCTTCCTACACACTCCGCGGTTGTATCTGCAGTGCATCCTGTATAATAGCATTTTAATCCTCCTCGACGGGAAGGACCAAAGCCAGCAGAGGTTGGTTCTCCTGTCAGATGGCTGCAGTGCTGCCTCCTCGCACGTCAAAGACCAGCGCCCCCCACACATTCCCACGAGACGGAAACGCAGGCCTTATGCTCTCAGAACATCTCAAAGATGTATCTCAGCACACGACAGACGGGAGCTCTTCTCTGGAGACTGAGTCCATAGATGTGGGCTCTGCTTTGCTCCCTCTTCACCTGGCAGGTCTCAGCTTCAGTGAAGCTTTTTGTGGCCCGTGCTCCATCTGCGACCCCTGCTAACCTCCTCCGCTCCACACACTACAGGCTCCCAATTCACCCTTGTTACACTTAGAGCTTGTGTCTTGCCAGATTGTAACTTTCTAGTTTGTTTCTTTGTCCTAATGCCTGGCATATAAGCAGATGCTAAATAATGATTTGTTGAATAGTCAATGGGCTAAATACCAGCTCCTTACCTAGATGAGATACAGGGGAAATGGAGTGAAGTTAAAGCTGAGTCACACCAGTGCTCAAATTATGCACTGGCAGCTACTTCAGCCTTGGGTTTTAAATTTATCATCCAGAGGCGTACTTTTATTCCTAGTGTAGTTCAGTTGTAAGGCTGCAGTGGGGAATATAGGTAGAAAAAAGTAAAGCAAATATTAAATTATGTTTAATGGTAATTCCCTGGTGGTCCAGTGGTTAGGACCTAAGCTTTCACTGCTTAAGGTCCAGCTTGGGGAACTAAACTTCCACCAGCCACTTTGTGTGGCAAAAAATAAAAATAAATTCTGTTTATAAATAAAGAAGTTACTAATTAAGGTGGTGGTGGTGGTTTTTTAAACCTTTTTTTTTTTTTTTAAACCCTGGGCTACATCAGACACTGGCTTGGCCCTCCACCAGTATCAGCAAGTCCTGCAGGCACTGTAGCCCACCACAAGGACAGATATTTTGGTCATCATCACATGGATCTTTATATAATGTTTACAGTTTTGCTGGTTCTGACTCCTAACTTCTCTCTCTGCCTTGAATTCTAGGATCCACCACTGATGTTCAGTGAAGAGTACCAGAAAGGCCTGCTGGAGCAGTATCATGTGGTTCTGGACCAAAAACGCAAAGAATATGTGGTTGGCGAGCTCATCTGGAATTTTGCTGATTTCATGACTAATCAATGTAAGTGGCATTTGGGTGCACGGGATGTACCCCTTTCTCACTGTTTCTGGTGGGCATGTTAGTTCAGGACATTTGGTTCTAAGAACCCTGGAAACACGCAAGGGAAGGCTGATATCATCAAAGCAGGCTACACAGAGGATTTCCTAGGATAAAGTCAGTTGTGTTGAGCGAGCAGCTGATTACTTGTGTGCTGCAGGTAACGCAAATCATTTTCAGAAGTAAATGAGAGAGGCGTCTGTCTCAAGGCAGAGGTAACCAGCTTTCCTCTGTGCTTTACAACAGAGTGGGGAAAAAGTGGATCTTGCATTGGATTTACTGGGATACACTCATGATTCTAGGGTAAAGTACAAAGCCTGAGAAAGCTAAGACATTTCAGTCTGTTTTATGTGATTTGCTTATGAAAGGCAGGTTCAGCAAATATATGTAAGTATCAAAAGGTTTTGAATGTAGGAGTGTTTAGAAGCCTTCAGAGTGAACATGGTCTGTACTTTCTCAAGTGAGAACAATGAGAAACTTCCAAATGAATGTTTCCTGTATCTTTTTACCCCTCTAGGTTACTAGCTTCTTGATATATTGTAAATTGAGGAGAGTTTGCTGGGGGAGGTAGGGAAGAACTGATAACAGTGGGAATTACCTTTTATTATTTCTGGGCAAAGACAGGTTTTTGGAAGATTAAAGTTTAATTAAAAATCAGAATTGGTGGGGGGGGGGGGTTGCTTCCTGGTGGCCCAGTGGTGAAGACTGCACTCCCAGTGCAGCGAGCATGGGTTTGAACCCTGGTTGGAGAACTAAGATTCCTCAGGCCACACAGCATGGCCAAAAACATTTATGAAAACAAACAGAAAATGAGAATGGCAAGAGTGAGAGAGGAAAAGGAAAGAGAACATGAGCCTCCACTCTGCTTGGCAAATGAGATTAGTGGCTCCTGGAAATAACCTTGGATGGAAGCCTAGTTTTGTGAGTAGGGGCACTAGCTTTGAGTAGTAAGGAATTAGCTGTGTGACCTTGGACAAGGTACCTTTTCACAAGCCTATGAAGTGGGGATACCAACAACCACCTCGCAGGTTGACATGTGGATTCCACTTGAAGTGCTTGGCACGGTGCCTGGTGTTTGCTTTTCATGGAATAAATGATTGTTGTCTAGAACTTTTCAGTGGGAGAGACCTTTCTGTTTCACAGAAGGGGTGGCTTCTCTTGGGGGTGGAGAGAAGACTTGCTGGGAGCATAGCTGCTCTTTCTACCTCCCTTTCCGGCAGACCTGCCTCCAGGGGTGGGGACCCAGCTGGAAGTCTGCCTGGAAGGACTTTAACATCTACTAGCAGATCCTCCTTGGGCACCTGTGAGTGGTCAAGACTCTGGCTCCTACTAGGAGAGTAGTCCTTTCAGAGAGGGCTCCAGCCTTTCAAAGAGTAACTTTGTCTCAGCCCCACTCCAACTACCAGGCAGCTGGGTACCCTACATGTCTTAAACATTATCTTGCAAGGAAAAGATAAAACACTTTTGGATTCTTCCCCTAATCGATGAAAGCTGAAGTGTTTTGGGGAGCGCTGGTATTTAAGTCTTTAACCCATTACGAGGCCACTTCCGAGTTTTCAGCAGGCCAAGCAGCTCTAAAGCTTGAAGACATTGCTGAGTGCCCAGCTTGGCTCCAGGCTGGTTCTGATTTTCCCCATCAGAAGTCATCTGAAACACCCTTTGCCCTGTTTTTAGCACCAGTTGGATGATCGGGAACAGGAAAGGGATCTTCACTCGGCAGAGACAACCAAAGAGTGCAGCTTTCCTGCTGCGAGAAAGATACTGGAAACTTGCCAATGAAACCAGGTACAGGCAGTCAGCAGAGACATCACAGTGTGTGGGAAGCGGCCTGTTTACTGTCTAAAGCGAGAACTACCTCTCTGCAGACACTGGCTTGGTCAGCTCCTCCTCCCCAGGGAGGGGGCTGTTTCCATCGCACAGAGAGCAAGTGTTTCCTGCACCGTGGAAGCGTCTCACCTGGATTTTGTGGTCATTTGCTAGAAGGGAAATTAGAGGTGAAAATAAAGACTTGTAGGGCCTTCCCTGGCAGTCCAGTGGTTAAGACTCAGCACATCCATTGCAGGGGGCCTGAGTCTGATCCCTGGTTGAAAAACTAAGATCCCACATGTTCCACAGCATGGCCAATAATAATAATGAAAAAGAAAATAAAGGCTTTTGTCATATGAGAATAAAGAGTTGGCTTAAAAGTGACCATCCGTTAACTGAATGAGCTATACTGCTGAAAAGCATCTGCCTTTGTTTTCAGTGTCTCAGTCTGTTTTCATAGCCTTAACCAAGCACAGAGTCTTGGGCAACCTCTCCTCAGCACTCATGCCCCACTCAGAGTCACGGCTTACAAACTGCTGCCACCAAACCAGCCCTGCTCCTGCGCTTTGGGCCAGCCTTGACTTGAGTGGGTGACAGCAGAGAACACCTGCTAGGAACTCCAGAGAAGGGCTGAAGCTTCAGCAAATTCCCAGGAAGTGGTATCAGGCTGGAAGAAGAAGGCACAGAGTCTGTGAACCAGAGCTAAGCTGATGGAGAAGCAGAAGAAAGGTAAGAATGGAGCCGTGTCGGAGCTGGAAGGGAGCTCAGAGGTTACCAGTGCTGCTGGGACGTTCTTCCAACCGCAGCCACTGTCCTGTCTGGACTGAAAGGGATAGACAGCCGTAGAAGCCCACTGGACCAGCGCAGCCGGCTCCACTGAAGGTGGAGATGTGGCCTCGAACACACGGGCCGCAGACAGGACAGGCTTCTGCACCTGGTGCCGCCTCCTGCTCTGCTCCCAAGGACAGCCTTCCTTAGGAATCTGTCCTCCTGCCCCTCTTCTGCAGGCTCCATTAAGTAAGGGACATTATTTATAAGATTTCAGTGTTCATCAACCCTGATTTAAAGCTGAAAGCTTTGGAAAAATACGGTCCAATCAAACTGAAGACCATAAATCAATGTTCTTAATAATAGAGTTTGATCCACTTGTAGGGGATTTCATGTCTCAACACATGCCCTTTTTTAACCTTTCTTTCCAAGCTCCATGAAGAAATGAGAGTGTAGTCCGTTCCAATAAAAAGTTGGGAATTTTAGGGGCTGTATATTTGTTACCCTAAAACTTCTAAGTTCCTTGAAGTAATCAAGTTTTATGTTCCAATTTAATGTCAAGGAATAATATATAAAATTCTTTACCTGACAAACAAAAAATGAAACATGACACTTAAATGTTTTACAAATTAGGGGTAAGATTCTTTTCTCAAGTTCTAAGGCAACCCACTCCAGTGTTCTTGCCAGGAGAATCCCAGAGACGGGGAAGCCCGGTGGGCTGCCATCTATGGGGTCGCACAGTCGGACACGACTGAAGTGACTTAGCGGTGGCAGCAGTAGCAAGGTCCTAAGAAAGGACACATTTGTTCTATTCAATAAAATATGGCCTCTGCATTTCCAATGAAATTATCTTTCTTGCAGATATTAACTTTTTAGGAGATTATAAGAGTGGAGTATTCAAGATGAGCTACAGTAAAGCAGTGGAGAAACAGCTGATTAATATAATCCATGTGCTCAAAGAACTATAAGCAGTAACATCTTCATTAATTCTTGACAAGCACATACATCATAAACCCACAGGAATTCCAAGAACTAGAATCTCTAAGAATTCTGCTTCTGTCTTCTCTAAGTTACATATAATTTAAGAGAAAGAGTCAACTTTATACCTGTAGAAATGAGGCTATGGTATTTATTGTTAAGGATCATTTATAGGACTTCTGATGGTCCAGTGGTTAAGACTCTGCCTTCCAGTGCAAGGGACACAGGTTTGATCCCTGGTTGGGGAACTAAGGTCCTGACCTCAGGGTGTGACCAGAACTTAAAATCGCTTCTAAGACTGAATTCATTTCTGCTTCTTTTTTGAAATATAACACTGCAGTATAAGAATGAGGGCAGCACAACTTCCACAGGTAACTTCTACATTTATTTTATACCAAAAAGTTATGTGCAACAAATAAACATTCTTACATATTTACATTTGTTTTTACCAGTTAGCAAAACTGTGTCCTAAATCTCTGATAAAGAATATTTCTATCTATATTAAAGGGGAAATCTGCCCAGTGAACTCCATTTTAAATGAATGTTTACTCTGGAGCTTAAAGCACTAGTAATAAATATTTTTTGATGGAACATACTATACAGATCATACACCTAATACTTAGGTCATGCTTAATACAGTTTTATAACAAAACATTTTACCTTTTCTGGGCTAATATGTTAAAAAAAAAAAAAGTTTAACCAAGTCACCTGGACTCCCACCCCCATCCCTTTGATTTATTGAAGGGTAGTTCTCACAAATTAGGACTCATAAGTGCTGCCTAAAATATATAAATAGCAGTGTTTCACCAGTACTTGCCCATTGGGGAAAAAATACACAAAAATACATGAGGACGAAGATTGAATATTAGGTACTCTTTCCCAAATAGGTTACCAAAAATGAGAGTGGGTTTCTTGTTGGCAGTTGTCCAGTACTGATGTTCAGGGTAAGATCTGTCAGCAGTTATTGGTCTCAAGCTTCGCTGAATACAACTTTGTACTTCTGCTGATAGTCTTAAATGAAGTCTAAGAAAACTAAAGCCAACTCACAGTTTTAATTTCATTGTCGTCTTGGTCCTGTATTCTACGTAGGAGGTCCGAAGATCTCTTGTATCAAATGAGAGATCTTTGTCTCTCTGAATGAAAATAATCAATGCTATCAACATCTTTAAAAGTCATGGATTTAAGGAGGGGCTACATACACCCAGGGCACACAGCTAGTTAAACCTGACACTTCACCAGAAGTTGAGCCTCAACTGATAGCAACTAGCTGCAAAGAAAAAACAAATCAAATGAAACCCTTCAAACCACCGAGTTTTCCTAAAATTTGTCATGTAACCACGACTTCTCTTATTTCTTCAAAGGATAAGACTGTCAAGTAAATAAGAGGCTTCATCTGTTACAAATCATTTTGAAAACTGAGAAGCAGAAATTCACATTTCCCCCCACCTGTTCTTTAACACTGGTAGCTAATAATGTTGCAGTGTTTAAATATTCAGTCTGAAATAATCTTAATAACCCTCAGACTTTTATAACAGGAGGTTTCCCCCTTCTTCTAGGGTAGAATTGAGGATGTAGCGGGAATCCTAAATTCTTCCCAGGGTAAAATACCTAATCACACACACCAGCGTGGGGGTCCTTTGCTTAGAGAGATGGGCATCACCACGTGGTTATTTCAGGCAGCACATGTTCATCCCTCAGTGAGAAGGACATGAATTCTGGGGTCGTAGGAATGTGGCAACAATTTTTCTACAACTGAAACAGTGGTGTCCCCAGGGCTTAGAAAAGCAAAGGAAAAACCTGAAGGGTCCGGCTGAACACTCTGATGTCTTCTCACAAAAGAACTGCAGGCGTTTGCAAGAACGCAACATCAAGACAAGCTTTAACTCTACTCCGCTGACTGATACAGAGGAGGGCAAAGAACAATTTCAAATGGGGACACAAGGAATTTGTTTAGCACAACCAGAGTTTACATATATATATATACACCACGATGTCATCACGGTGAAGCCGTCTCCAGACTAGTGGAGAAAAGAGAAGCAGCGGACTGCTGATCTGCTGGGTAGAGGGGGAGCTCTGCTGCCAGACGAGCTCATCGTGCAGCTCTCCAGAGAACTCATTTCTCCATAAATACCAGACATCTAATCAACACTTTCTAGAGTTCTTTAGAGAAACAAGAACAATACATACATAATAAAACAGACATTGAAACATTCACATTCGTGGGAAGAAACATAAGCCTGGATGAAATCAGAACTAAGCCATCTTTTACAAAATTGGTTTAAACTGGTTAAAAGTACATTACAATGCAATTTGATACCTGCCTTGGGCTAGAAGAGTACACTGCGTCAATTATGACAGTTGGTTGGGAACTGCTGGACAGTCGACGACTCTATACGTTATGGTTTACAGAGCAGAGCCTGTCCCCTCCCTACAAAAGAAGGCAGAACACTCTGTAGTTACCGGTTTCTTCTTAACGTAATGATGAACAGAATTAGAAGCAAAAACATGGCGACTCCTTCTCAATCTAAGGAGTGAAAAGATCACACAGAACCTTTCTACAGAATGCAGGTTTCCTACTTCATGCTGAGAAAGGAAGGAAGGACACTTCTGCCCAAGTTCAACACACAAAATATTTGGTTTGAGATTTAAGACAGAAGGCACTTTGAACATTCTGATAGAAGATGTTAACCAGAGAAACATACTGTCACCGTTTCATTTGGGTTTATTCCAATCTCTTTCAAAGACTCTGCACTGGGGTAGTTAGTAGAAAGAGTACTATGTTCCACCTTGACATACTTCTCCCTTAGTACTCCTCCCACTTATAAGCCAATTGAGCAGCATGTCAGCCCTAAAGTTTACGAATCTAATATCTGACTCTAAAACAATTAAACTAGATGTCTGGTTGGTTAGTGAGAAAGAAACGAGAAACACTATGGAGCTACCCAAGAGTAGTCCTACGCTTGAGTGACTGGGGCTTATACTGATGATTTTCCAAGCCAATACTGTTTGGTTGGCACTAATGTGAAGGAAAATTATCTGCATGAAAATTCATCTGTTGTAAGAGACTATGAAATGCCATAGTACAATTTCCAGCTTTTTGCCAGAGAAATCTACCCATTTTCCCACCTTTAGTGTCCTGAAGGCCTTGAAAGTCTGGTCACATGACTCACACTGTAAGTTTCTAATTGATCCAGTTTTATGACTAGGTACAAGCTTGACTTGAATGTCCAAATTTAGTTTCTTCCTTTCAAAGGAAGGAGATGAAAGGGAACCAGCCACCCTATTATTTTTGCTGTCAGTGCTGGACCCACAGCTGCCAGTCCTTTCCACAAGATGCTCTGTGTGGACTTAGTATTTTCACTACGTCTTCAGTCAGTGTTGAGCTGATTGTTCCTCATCGCTACACTCCAACTAAGCTGTACAGCAAGTTTCTGCAGGGCTGGATCCAATATCTCTACCTTTATTTACAAATATCACATAAATGGATTCTAGTTGAATCTACATGTTTAAATCCATCGGCTAAAAAACATATTACATATTGTAAACATGGCAATATTGAATACAGTATCTATTCTAAAATATTTTCATGTCATGATCACATTTGTTATACCTGAAATTGAATTTATACACATTAGAGAATTACTAGCAATGGTTGCTCACTTTACAACTGAGGGGAAGGGGCTAGGGCTACATTTTACCATTTCAGAAACATCTCCAAAGTAAAGTTAAAGCTTGTCTTTGATTGGCTTGGTGTATCCTTTTTTTTTTGTATCCATATTTAAAATGAAGATTGACACAGAAAATAGCTAGAGCCCCTTCTAATTTATAGGATTTTTAAAAATCAGTTTAAGATTCTTAGGGAAAGTGTCCGTTGTGAAGAAGAAGAAGAAGAATTAAAAAAAAAAAAACAAACAACACCCAAACTGCTGCAAAATAAACTTAATGGAAAAGGGGCTTCAGACTGTCAGTTAAAGAGTTCGTCAGGCGGTCAGTCCTGCTTCGGCTGCAGCTGCCGTTTCCAGGCTTCGTTCAAGTAAACTAGTCGTTTGTAGTTGATGATAAGAAGAATGAAGTTCAGCACATATGTGATGACGCAGACGATGCAAAACTCCTTCAGCACAAAGTACAGGATGTAGGCCAGGTACAAAGACCCCACTACGGACATGATGGAGGATGTCATGAGGATTAAAGCTGCAACCGCACTCGCTGTCAGGCCTGCAAGAGAAGGGACACTGGCTCAGTCAGACCTCGACACTGGGGAACAAGCTTCCCAGTTCAAAGGGAACATTCTGTGATTTGCTTCAGTGTTGGAACACTGATCTTAAGACAAAACACTCTGAAATTTGAGGACAAGACCTACAAGTCTATTTTCTTAAGTTTTATAGCTGCAGTGTTATTGGTTGTTTTTTTTTTTAATTTGGAGTATGGCTGATTAACAATGTTGTGAAGTTGTGATAGTTTCAGGGGAATAGCGAAGGGACTCAGCCGTACATACACATGTATCCATTCCCTCCCAAGGGCTTCCCTGGTGGCTCCGTGGTAAAGAATCCACCTGTCAAGGCAGGAGATGTGGGTTTTGATCCCTGGATCAGGAAGATGCCCTGGAGCAGAAATGGCAACCCACTCCAGTATTCTTGCTTGGGAAATCCCACAGACAGAGGAGCCTGGCAACCTACAGTCCACGGGGTTGCAAAAGAGTCAGACATGACTTAGTCACTAAACGACAACAACATTCTTCCCCAAACTCCCATCCTGTCCAGGCTGCCGCATAACACTGAGCAGAGCTCCCTGTGCTATACAGTAGGTCTTTGCTGGTCATCCACTTAAAATATAGCAGTGTGTACATGTCCATCCCATAGCTGCACTGTTTTTGACTGGAAAATATTCTGGATGAAATATTATGTATTTCATAAGCTAGCCTTGGCTAAGGCATGTAAAGAAAATATGCACTTTTGCAATCACATGATACAATGAAGCAGACTTGTAAAACTCACAGCCCTGCCTCCTGTAATGAATAAAGTAACGAGAGGAGAGAAAAAAAAAAGTAATGTGAGGACCACAACCTTCTCTTTCAAGCAGGACACATTTGGTGAGACCATCCAGACCCTTTTCACTATAGGTGGGCTCCCCACCTGTGAAAAATAAAATTTGCTTTCCTGTGTTTAGATCAAATTTATCAAAAATCCTGTAATGGGAGATGATTATATCAACATGCTGTTCAAGGGGAAAAAAAACATGAAAAACATTTCAGAAAGGGCTCACCCTGGGGCATAAGGAAAACCACATTTGGCCAGTTGGCCACATGTGGGTCAAACCAGAAGGAGAAAAAAGGCAGTTATATGTGCTAACCTGAGTTCTCAAGACAAAGACTTGCCTGAACTCTTGATGCTATCATCTGACATCTTCATATGTTTGGTTTTGAAATTTCCTGTAGCCAACAGTATTGAGAACATGTGCATTTATTTTCAAGGACAAGAGGAGACAGCTGACGATATTAAACGACCTACCCTCCTACCCAACAACTAATGGATAAGGATCACAGAAACAGGATACAAATAAGTGGTAGTGGTTTGAAGTGGTTAATTAAGGAGCTGAGATCACACTGCCAGTACAATGAGAAGTTGCATCTGGGCTGTACCCTAGCCATGGGAACTGACTTGTTTTGAGACCACTTAAGAGAGTACATGTTTTTTAAAGAAATCATTTTTTTTTTTAAAAGCAGAGGAGTATTTATTTATTTATTTGACCATACTGTGTGGCATGTGGGATCTTAGTTCCTTGACCAGGGATTGAGCCTGCATCCCCTGCATTGGGAGTACAGAGTCTTAACTACTGGACCGCCAGCGACATCCCTGATGCTTTAACAAGGCTCTTTCCAGACTAAGATACCGTTGGATTACTTATGCATCTGCTTTTGTAAATAAAGATTTATCGTAACCCAGACACACTCATTCACATATGTAATGACCGTGACTGCTTTGGGACTAGAGTGTCAGAGCTGAGTAGCTATGAGAGTCAGCAAAGCCTAAATGATTTCCTATCTGGCCCTTTACTAAAAAACAAAGTTGGCTGACCTCATTTATGTGAATATCTCAAACTTCAAAAATGAATGCTGGCACCTTAATTTTTATCTAAGAAAGTTAATTTCAAAATGATATAGGCAAGTTATTTGCGCTCTCTGTGCAACTCTTTTCCTTAACTGTAAAAGTGGGATGATAATCATGACTGCCTCTTAAGACTGTTGTGCAGATTTAAAACCTAGTAGGGTGGGACTTCCCTGGAAGTCAGTGGTTAGGACTCAGGGCTTTCACTGTGGTGGCCTAGGTTCACTTCCTGTTCGGGGGACTAAGATCTCACAAAGCTGCACGGAGCCACCAAAAAAAATAAAAGGCCCTATCCTGAACAACTTAGAAGGGAGTGAACCTAATGGGCTCTGGAAAACCACGTTTGGGGAGTTCAAATGTGCCTCTGGTGGTAAAGACACAAACACTAAAAATGCATGTGAATGCCTAAAATGTGACTAGAAAAAAATACATATGATACACATGATTTTAAATGTGCATATAATGAAATTAACAAATTAAATATTACAAAATGTGGGAGATGTTCAACCCCATCTCCCAAAATTAACATAGTCAGAAGCTTTTCTTAGGTTATTTTATTGTGCACTTATACTTTATATTCTTCTTTAGAAATCCAAAGAAAACAATTAAATGAAATAAAAGGTGAAAGTCTGAACTCTGCACATATATAAACATATACTTATCCTCTATTTATGATACCACAGTTTGCTTTTCTTTTTTTAATTGCTAAACTAGGTTTTGATCTTTCAGGGTTTGTAGACCTACTTTTCCCTTTAATGGCTACATAGTATTTTCTAGCATACTTATAACCTAATGTATTCAATCCTTACAAGCTGTTTCTAATTTTTTGCTGTTTTAAACTGAACTGCTATGAATATCCTTATGTATGTGTTTTTATTTCTGCAGGATATACAGATACAGAAGGGGGCAAACCTGATAGGGCTATTGAGAAAAATTTAGGTGCAGTTTGCCTTAGAATAAATCTATTGGTGCTAGAAAGAAGACCTGCCAGAAAACAGGATAAAATATTAACAACTGAAACACAAGGACAAAGATGGATGAATTTAACTCTGAAAGTATAAAAACAAAATTCACAAAATCAATATTTCTAAAACAAGAATAAAGAATGAGTAAAATGTTTGTAACAAATATGAAATGTACTGTTATCAGGATCCCAATAACTCAATTGGCAATAAAAGGAAATTAAAATACTATAAAATTAAAAATAAAATTAATATGGCTATTAATATGTAACTACTGAATTAGAAATTTTGTAGAAAAAAAATGAGGATGGTTGAAGCTTAGGGAAAATCTGACAACTGAGGGAAAATCAGTTTGTTTCTATCTATTAAAATCCATACTCCCCAAAAATCTATGTTTGTTGACTCATTCATCCTACATTTAGATATTTCTTTGCAGAAATAATTCAAAGAGAAAAGGAAGTATGAGAAGAGGACTTTAAACAAAGTTAATCACTGTAGTATCATTTAGAACATTTAAAAAATCTGAAGCCTTGATATCCACAACAACAAAGCACTTAAGAGGATAGACAGTATAAGAGAGTTCACATAAAATTAAGTAAAAAAAGTAAGGAACAATGGCAATAGTGGCTATATAAAGGTGATGGAATTATGACTGAATATCATTTAGCATTAATATTTTCTCAATGCATAATATTTTCAAATAGCTACAGAGTATACAAAATAACAAGGAAACAAGGTTTCCAAGGCAAACTGTTTGGAGTAATAATTTCCCTGAATGGGACTTGTTTTTCTGAGCATCCTGGGATGCTCCTATCCCTGATTAAATACCAACAGATAGATACCAAGTTCAGGCTGAGTGTCATCAAAATCTTAGTGAACCAAGTTTTCACAACACAAAAATGTGTTACAAACTACAAATGTCCTACCAATGTTATTACAAATGTTCTACCATCAACATCTGCTTTTTATTTACTATAAAGACACATCAGGGCAAAGAGAAAAAGTACTAAGTGAAATATAAAAAACAAACTTATTTATGTATTGCTGTATAAATACTTACCAAGTAATAACTGTAGTATATAAAATATAAGTCCAAAGATACTGTTTGGCTGGTTTAATACACCATCCTTTCCAAAAATGGAACCCAAAAGACCAAATCCTCGACCCCATCTGTAAAATAAAGAAAACCAGTAACCCTATATTTAATAGAGTTTTCTTCTTTTTTAAAAAGGAGAACTATCTGAGCATTTCCTGCCCACATACCCATCTGAATCTCTAAATTGCAAGTTTCTATATAGTCTCTTTTCCAAAAGGTTGAACAAAACATTGTTTTTCTGAATAGTATTGGTATTTACAGAGGAAGGGATCTTTGAAGTTTAAGCCAGGGTCTTTTTGAAGTAGCCCACTGACGTTCTGGGCTAAATAATTCTTTGTGGTGGAGAGCTGTTCAGTGCGGGGCATTCCAGGGTATTTAGAGGTCCCTGGCCTCTGCAACCCCCTCTCCACCAGCTGCACCTACCAAAAATGTCTTCAGCCACTGCCAAATATCCCCTGGGGGCAAAATCACCCCCAGCTGAAAGTCACTGATGTAAACTGTCCTATTTCTTCACTCATAGTACATAGAATGAAAGTTTTCCTGACCCAGGACATGCATGAAGAGACGTATCCTGGGAACATTATCTTTAAATGTAGAGTATCCAAAACTAAAGTTTTTCCTAGAATCTTACCTCACAAGTAAAAAGTTGATGCATTATTTGCCCCATCAGTTTTTTAGTTTAACTGAAAATTTTGCATTTGACTTTCCATTTTCAGAATCTTATTTTTTTATTAAAAATGTATTAAATTCTGATTTAATAAAATTTGATATATATAGTAGACTAACACTTACTTTGGATAAAAACCTTTAACAATAACTTTAACCCTTGTCAACTCCAAATGGCACCTGCCATCTGCCTCTACAAGGATTCAATCATGTGCTGCTGCAGCTGCTGATTTTCAGTACCCCACAGGACAGGTTTTCAGATAATCAGATATGTTCAGGAGCTGATTTCATGAGCCCAATTTGTCTATCTCCTCATATCTAGAAAAGCACTAAAATCCTTTGTAGTTGACAACTGCTCCTGACTAGAAGAAACCTGCAAGAAAATACATGCTTGACTGCATGTACTGCCCCTAGCCAAGGTCATGTTCCCCTGCTGATCTGAAATGCTGTCTGCCGGGCTACAGTCCTCACTTTGCCCCAAGTAAAACTTAACTGGCAACTCTCACGTTGTGCATTTTTGAAAGTCGGCACTCTGAATGGAAGTGCTTTATAAAGTACCAAAAAGAAAGTGTTTTCCGTCTGTAGCAGAGTGCTCAGTAAAACCTAAGCTTTGGTTCTGAAGACAAACTACCTGAAGATAAGGATAAATGAATGATTATTAGTGCATGACTTCAGCAGTCCAAGAAATAGTGAATCTCTTCCTAATGACGAGGGTGGGAGATAGTATGACCCCAATTTTACAAATAAATGAACACCATATAGATTGTTGTTGTACAGTTATATCATTTAGAGAGAAGTAATGGACAGGTAAATGACCAGGTTATTTTCAGAAATGAGCTATTAACAGGAAAACTGAGAAGGGGGGGTGTATTTTAGATCAGAACTTTTAAAAAATTTACGCTGCATACCAGAGGATTTTGTTAAAATGCAGCTTTTGTTTCAGCAGGTCTGTGATGCATTTCCAAACAAAACAAAGTGTTCCCATGTGATGCTCATGTTTCTGGTCTGAGGCCCACTCTCAGCGCCACTGCTTTACATGGAGAAGGGGTGGAAGGAGCTACTAGATAGCTAGATGGTCAGGGGAGGCCTTTTTCAGGAATTAATTTAGGAGAATGAGGAGAAGCAGCCAGTCTCCGGAGCAATGGCAAGTATGAAGGCCTGGAGGCAGGCAAGAGGTCCGAGTGTGTGAAAGGCCATCCAGCTGACTCTGAGGAAGGAGCGTGACAAGAAGAGAAGGCACCGTCCCATCACTTGTGTAACTTACAGCCTTGTCTGTGGGCCATGATGAAGACTTTGAAGTCTAGTCTAACTGCCATGGGAAGCCACTCAGTGGCTTTTGAACAGGAGAGTAATAGAAGCTTTATAATGATCACTCTTGACTATGGTGTCAAGAACAAACTGTAGGAGGGCAGGGACAGACTATGCAATCAAACTCTGGAGCCCTCTGCATCTGAAGCAGGAATTCAAATGTAAATCACCAACTTTGGCAATGGAAAAACTGTGCATACTGTTAAAATTATCATAAGCAAACAATTTTTAATCCAAGCATTGTCTGTGCTTAGAATTAATACTCACTATCCACATATGATCCTGTGGATATGTTCCTTGAAAACAACGCAGTAATCCACAGAATGAATATACCATTTCATCCAAGGAATATATGCATAAGGTTTAAAAATCAAATACACTGAAAGTCTTACAAAACAAAATGGATATTTCCTACTCCAGCCCTCTCTACACTCAGCTCTGATCCCCATAGGCAACCACTTTGATACCTTTTAATTATTTTCCCCTTTTATTTCCATATATCTAAAGTATATCTTTACATTGCTATTTCTTGATTTATCAATTCTAAATGCTATCTTTTGACATTCTAATATGGTAGAGCAGAAAGCTGCTTAAACAAAAACATTTTAACGTGGAAAGCTTCAAATATACATACGCAAAGTGAAAAGAGCTGGGTAGTAACCTCACGTCCCTATCATGTAGCTTTGAAAATTGTGCCTTTCTTGTCACACACACAAATACAATTAGTAATGCTGAATATAGCTTAATACATTTTGATAAAGTTGATGTAATAACTGTTAGCAAGTCAAGTAACTAGCAAAGTAGACTGGCAATATGTAAGATTATTTTCCTTGGAAAGGTAAGAATAGATTGTCATTAAAGACACTATGCTGCACAATTGCAAAGGATGGTGTGAGTCATTAAAAACCCTTGGTGAATCTTTTTCTCAAGTTGGGACATTTGAAAATACGATAGTTTTCTCCCACTTCTAAAAGTTGTACAAAAGTGTATGGCTGCTTTATACTTGACTTTATCTTAGTTTCTAACCATCTTCTCCTTGTCCCATCTGTATTCAGAATTCTTCTATACCACTTATCTGCAGAGCTGCCCCAAGTACCTTATGGGACAAGATGGGATATTAACCGATTGAGCAAAGAGAAATGTTTTCTGAACGTACTAGTTATACAGCTGTTCATTTTAACTTCAGTATGATAACATAAAAGAAGAGATTATGTAATTGATAACTCCTCTTTAATCTTTGACTCTAAAAAAAAAGGCTCATCTTTGACCCAAATAGTAAGTTCCTTGAATATTTTGTATTTGGGTTCAAAACAACCAATACCATTTCCCTAAGCTATGATAGGAGAAGGCAATGGCACCCCACTCCAGTACTCTTGCCTGGCAAATCCCATGGATGGAGCCGCCTGGTGGGCTGCCGTCCATGGGGTCGTGAAGAGTCGGACACGACTGAGCGACTTCACTTTCCCGTTTCACTTTCATGCACTGGAGAAGGAAATGGCAACCCACTCCAGTGTTCTTGCCTGGAGAATCCCAGGAGCAGTGGAGCCTGGTGGGCTACTGTCTATGGGGTCGCACAGAGTAGGACATGACTGAAGCGACTTAGCAGCAGCAAGCTATGATAAGAAATTGCTGAAAGGTTCTTAAACACTCCTAGTTTTGCCAGAAACAACAACTCTTAAAACCAATTGCTCTCCAACCTGGGTATCCTCAGTCACTGGGGATAAATCCAAGACATTATTTGCCTCCTTCATTATCATTCTCTCACAAGTGTATAGGGGAGTTTTCCAAAGGCTACATGCAGATCTCAGGACCTTATGTGAGAATCAACAGTCTTACCTTACAGCAGACATTAAAGAGACTTGCAATAAGAGAAACTATGCAAGTCTTTCCACTATCGTGTGTGTGCATGTGTGGGGTCGGGGGAGTTATTCATAATATTTTGTTAACATAATGGGTTTATTATGTTTCAATGAATGGATGCATATTTAAATAACTTCTCAGTTTGTAACTTCTAATACAGCCAAAATACCAAATACAGATATAACCCACATAAACAAAGCCTTTTAGGGGTATTCAATAATTATTAAAAGTATAAAGGGGTTCTCCTATCGAAAAGTTTGAAAATCACTGCTTTTGACCAGTTCCTCCCCCCAAAAAAACCCAAATCACAAATCACACAAAATTTTATAAATGGTAAGATAAAGTAGAAATAGAA